>JAWPHD010017009.1:32500-40000 GCA_037043455.1 Cyrtodaria siliqua | reverse complement strand
GAGAAATATATTTAAAAAAAAGAATGTTATAAAAGCAAAATATGTGTTTTGCGGTACAGTGATATCTTCTTCATACGTGTTAATATACTCAACAACTTAGTACATGTACTAAAACTGTATTTTAGTAAATCTTACAAACAATATGTACTTGATTTAACATCGGTGTATGCTACTTGTTGAAGAAATATATGTCATCACATAACCCTTAAGGGGACACGATGTATGATCAACAATTAGTACATGAATATGCAAAAACAATTTGCTTTGATTTGCTTTGAACTATTCAAATATAAATTACTTAAGTTCTGCCAGGCAAAATGCAAGTTATGTAGAGGCCGCGAGTTTTAAAAAAAAATGAAGATTGCCGTGCGTTCCTTTAAAATTCACACATGCATAAATGCAACCGATTTAAGGAATACGTCCCCTTTTGTGTATATCATTGAAGGTACGTTAACAAAAGAAAATAACACAAGAACTCAAATAATCCTGAATATGTTTAAATGTAAGTTTCAGTTTAAATATGTTTACACGTTTATCTAGACAGTGCTATGTATACATGCATATGTGTTGTATCGACTAATTCACATATTTATAAAGTATGTATGTATAATTCAATAGTAGCACAGCCTAAATAAATGTGTAAATGTAGTAAACTGCAAGTTTCATGTAAATATATTCAAGATTATCTTAGTTCTAGTTTTTATCTTTTTCAAATGCAATCTCAATTGGATTACTCAAAAGGGGACATACTCCTTAATGTACTATTTAATCGAAAAGTGAATTATAAAGTTCTTTCGGTAAGCAGAAAAACAGCGTTCACAAACGCTTTAAATGTGTTTTACATACAAATAACATTCACAGGCCTTTTGTTTTGTCATCAATTGAATGCTTGTTTAAGTTTAAGACTGGAAAGGGTATACATTACAATACATGGTGGCAATGCAATCTTGAACCATTTATCAAGCATTAAAATTAGCCTCTCGACTTATTTATCCAGTATCATTTTGACTTTAAATCTGCTTGCATATATCTAAATACAATTTTGAGTTTCAACTTTTGTTCGTTATTCTACCATTGGTTTGAATATATTATTTATGAAACAGTTAGTAATATTATAGGTTATTGAATTTGTATGGCTAAATATTACTTGGAACGAGTTGTTTTGGCAATGGACGACGAGCGCCCAAACAACGAGTTCCAAGTAATATTTAGCCATACAAATTCAATAACCTTTTTATTGTATACTTTCATATTGTTTTCGATCAATGTTTATTGTATGTCTATTACTTTTCATTGTATTTGTGTTATTTTTATAGCTTTTGATGGAATTCCTATCTTGTCATTCAGTTTCATTTTGTGTGGATGATTATTTTGCGCGAAAACGACGTCGACGTCAGATGACGTCATTAAAAACATCAAGCGATTTTCAAAAGTTTGTTTACCATTCGATAACGTTAAAAACAGTAGGTGAGTGACCATTTCAATTATTTTATCAATTTCTGCCATAAAAGGTTGAAAAAAAACACGTATTTTTTTGTTGACACTAATATTTGAAAGTAGTTCCTTATTTCTATTTCGCTGCTCTTAGCAAGCACGAGAAAGTTTCGGTGCAATATCAAAGTGTGCAATATCGTAGAATATTGCACACTTAGCTCAATGCAAACTAAACGGGACAATATGAAAGTATACAATAATCAAGAATATGTCCCGGTGTTCTTTTAATATAAAATACATAGTTACGTTATTGTACATGACGAGTCAAATGGTTCATGATTACATGATTCATATACCATTTAATTATTGTGCAATTACTAATTACTAATTATTCTGACAGTCTTGTCTAAAGGTACATATCGAACTAAACATCAGAAACAGTTTTATATGGCACCTGATTCTCTATATTAAAGGGCCACATGGCAATCTTGAGTTTTATATCAAGCATTAAAATTAGCACCTCAATTTATTAATCCTTTATCATTTTGAACTTAAAACTGGTTGCATATAATGAAATACAATATTGAGATTTCAGTTTTCTTTATTGGTGCAATATAAGCATTAGTTAATATTTAAAAACGATGATCTTGTCTAATAATTAATGATTGTAAATATGCAAATTATGTAAAAAATAAATAAAATAATAATAAAAAATAAATAAAAATAAATAATGGGAAGCCGTGAGTTTAAACAAATCAAGATTGCCATGTGTCCATTTAAACTAGTATAAAGGTCATTAAATGTGTGCAAAATTGCTCTCTCTATATATAAACTGAACAAGAGGTCAATGACCTTGAAGCTCTACTGATTGATTTAGATTTCAGGAAGTAGTCGCTACAAACTTGTTTTTTGAAAATTTATTTTTAGCTGTGGCGGCCATCTTGAATTTCCGGCCAACCTGAAATTCTGCTAGGATCAATTAGACATCAAGAGCAACATTCCTGTGAAGTTTCATGAAAATCCGTCTAGTAGTTTCAGAGAAGTAGTCGCTACAAGTTTTCATTATATAACTCTATGTAAACAAAGATGGCCGCTGACAGCCATGTTTAACATCGAATCAAAACGATTTTTGACAAGGATCAACATCATGTCATGCTGATCATTTTAGAAAAAGTCCCATATCAATATCGCTTATAGTTTTCAAGAAGTAGTCGCTACAAACTTGTATCTTGAAAATCTATTTATAGCCATGGCTGCCATCTTGAATTTCCGGCAGACCTAAAAAAATTCTGGGATCAATTAGACATCAAGAGCAACATTCCTGTGAAGTTTCATAAAAAATCGTCAAGTAGTTTCAGAGGAGTAGTCGCTACAAGTTTTTACTATACAAATCTATGTAAACAAAGATGTCCGCTAGCGGCCATGTTTAAAGTCGCATTGAAATAAATTTCGACAAGAATCAACATCATGTCATGCTGATCATTTTAGAAAACGTCCCATATCAATATCACTTACAGTTTTCAAGAAGTAGTCGTTACAAATTTATTTATTTTAAATCTATTTTTAGCTGTGGTGGCCATCTTGAATTTCCGGCCAGCCTGAAATTTTTCTAGGATCAACAAGACATCAAGAGCAACATTCCTGTGAAGTTTCATGAACATCCGTCAAGTAGTTTCAGAGAAGTAGTTGCTACAAGTGTTTACTATATAACTCTATGTAAACAAAGATGGCCACTGGCAGCCATGTTTAACATCGAATCAAAATAATGTTTGACTAGGATCAACACCATGTCATGCTGATCATTTTAGAAAAAGTCCCATATCAATATCACTTATAGTTTTCAAGAAGTAGTCGCTACAAACTTATTTTTTAAAAATCTATTTTTAGCTGTGGTGGCCATCTTGAAATTTTGCTAGGATCTATTAGACATCAAGAGCAACAATCCTGTAAAGTTTCATGAAAATCCGCCAAGTAGTTTCAGAGGAGTAGTCGCTACAAGTTTTTACTATATAACTCTATGTAAACAAAGATGGCCACTGGCAGCCATGTTTAACGTTGAATCAAAACAATTTTTGACAAGGATTAACATCATGTCATGCTGATCATTTTAGAAAACGTCCCATATCAATATCACTTACAGTTTTCAAGAAGTAGTCGTTACAAATTTATTTATTTTAAATCTATTTTTAGCTGTGGCGGCCATCTTGAATTTCTGGCCAGCCTGAAATTTTTCTAGGATCAACTAGACATCAAGAGCAACATTCCTGTGAAGTTTCATGAACATCCGTCAAGTAGTTCCAGAGAAGTAGTCGCTACAAGTGTTTACTATATAACTCTTTGTAAACAAAGATGGCCACTGGCAGCCATGTTTAACATCGAATCAAAATAATGTTTGACTAGGATCAACACCATGTCATGCTGATCATTTTAGAAAAAGTCCCATATCAATATCACTTATAGTTTTCAAGAAGTAGTCGCTACAAACTTATTTTTTAAAAATCTATTTTTAGCTGTGGCGGCCATCTTGAATTTCTGGCCGACCTGAAATTTTGCTAGGATCAACTAGACATCAAGAGCAACATTCCTGTAAAGTTTCATGAAAATCCGCCAAGTAGTTTCAGAGGAGTAGTCGCTACAAGTTTTTACTATATAACTCTATGTAAACAAAGATGGCCACTGGCAGCCATGTTTAACGTCGAATCAAAACAATTTTTGACAAGGATTAACATCATGTCATGCTGATCATTTAAGAAAATGTCCCATATCAATATCACTTATAGTTTTCAAGAAGTAGTCGCTACAAACTTGTATTTTAACAAGAGGTCAATGACCTTGAAGCTCTACTGATTGATTTTGATTTCAGGAAGTAGTCGCTACAGACTTGTTTTTTGAAAATCTATTTTTAACCGTGGCGGCCATCTTGAATTTCCGGCCGACCTGAAATTTTGCTAAGATCAATAAGACATTAAGAGCAACATTCCTGTGAAGTTTCATGAAAATCCGTCAAGTAGTTTCAAAGAAGTAGTCGCTACAAGTTTTCATTATATAACTCTATGTAAACAAAGCAGCCATGTTTAAGGTCAAATCAAAACGATTTTCGACAAGGACCAACATCATGTCATACTGATCATTTTAGAAAAAGTCCCATATCAATATCTCTTATTGTTTTGAAGAAGTAGTCGCTACAAACTTTTTTATTTTAAATCTATTTTTAGCTGTGGCGGCCATCTTGAATTTCCGGCCGACCTGAAATTTTTCTAGGATCAACTAGACATCAAGAGCAACATTCCTGTGAAGTTTCATGAACATCCGTCAAGTAGTTTCAGAGGAGTAGTCGCTACAAGTTTTTACTATATAACTCTATGTAACCAAAGATGGCCACTGGCAGCCATGTTTAACGTCGAATCAAAATATTTTTCCACAAGGATCTACATCATGTCATGCTGATCATTTTAGAAAAAGTCCCATATCAATATCACTTATAGTTTTCAAGAAGTAGTCGCTACAAACTTATTTTTTAAAAATCTATTTTTAGCTGTGACGGCCATCTTGAATTTCCGGCCGACCTGAAATTTTGATAGGATCAATTAGACATCAAGAGCAACATTCCTGATAAGTTTCATGACAATCCGCCAAGTAGTTTCAGAGGAGTAGTCGCTACAAGTTTTTACTATATAACTGTATGTAAACAAAGATGGCCGCTGGCAGCCATGTTTAATGTTGAATCAAAACGATTTTTGACTAGGATCAACATCATGTAATGCTGATCATTTTAGAAAAAGTCCCATATCAATATCACTTATAGTTTTCAAGAAGTAGTCGCTACAAACTTATTTTTTAAAAATCTATTTTTAGCTGTGACGGCCATCTTGAATTTCCGGCCGACCTGAAATTTTTCTAGGATCAATTAGACATCAAGAGCAACATTCCTGTAAAGTTTCATGACAATCTGCCAAGTAGTTTCAGAGAAGAAGTCGCTACAAGTTTTTACTATATAACTCTATGTAAACAAAGATGGCCGCTGGCAGCCATGTTTAACGTTGAATCAAAACGATTTTTGACTAGGATCAACATCATGTCATGCTGATCATTTTAGAAAAAGTCCCATATCAATATCACTTATAGTTTTCAAGAAGAAGTCGCTACAAACTTGTATTTTAAAACTCTATTTTTAGCTTTGGCGGCCATCTTGGATTTCACATCAACATGAATTTTTGCTAGGATCAACTAGACTTTATGGGCAACATTTCTGTAAAGTTTCATGAATATCCATCCAGTAGTTTCAGCTGTGAAGAAGTCGCTACAAATAAAAGTTTACGGACAGACGGACAGACAGACGGACAGACGGACGACGGACGCCGCACCACGGCATAAGCTCCGCTGATCTCTGATCAGTTGAGCTAAAAATCTATTTTTAGCTTTGGTGGCCATCTTGGATTTCACATCAACATGAATTTTTGCTAGGATCAACTAGACTTCATGGGCAACATTTCTGTAAAGTTTCATGAATATCCATCAAGTAGTTTCAGAGGAGTAGTCGCTACAAATGAAAGTTTACGGACAGACGGACGGACGGACAACGGACGCCGCACCACGGCATAAGCTCTGCTGATCTCTGATCAGTAGAGCTAAAAACTGGTTAAAATGTCACAAGGTTGTGACTATTTAAAGTTTATTATTGTTATGTTGTTGACATGTCTAATGACTATTTAGTGACTATTTAACTACAATAGTGTATTGACATGACTGATGAATATTTCATGCACTGAAGTACATTCTGCTACATAAAATACATATTGGCATGTCAACAAAATAGGTATTTAAAGGGAATGTTGCACTATTCTGGAACTAGTTTTTAAAGGGATTTAAAAATACGTGGAAAAAGCTGAACAAATTATCAAAATATCTTTAAAAATATAGGAGATATGACCTTTTGAAAATGTGCAAAAGACAGCCATCTTTGAATGATGACGTCATCGCGCCTTTTTCCATATACGGAAAATAGATAATAAATAGTGTTTAAAGCAGAGAAATGTATTAAAGTATAAATACAAAGTAAACTATTTATACTGCATATGCTCTTTTTAGGATTACATTTATTTGCAGTGATAAATGATATTTATCAATATGCAATAAATGGTAAAAAGGCACGATGACGTCATCAATCCAAGATGGCTGCCTCCGTTAGAGAATTTTTGCAAATATTTAAAACATCCTATCTCCTGTATTTGTTAAGAAATTTTGATACTTCTTTCAGCTTTTTCCATGGTTTTTAAAGCCCTTTTAAATTAAGCTAGTTCCAGACCCTTTAAGTAAGCACAGTCAATATTAAACAGTTATAGACGTTTGGTTATGTACTGTACTTGCGTGGTTCTATGGACATGAGTAAAAGAAATATTGACCGAGTACGAAGTCCAAGTAATATTGACCGAAGACGAAGTCCAAGTAATAGTGATCGAGGACGAAGTCCAAGTAATATTGACTGAGGACGAAATCCAAGTAATATTGAACGAGTACGAAGTCCAAGTAATATTGACCGAAGACGAAGTCCAAGTAATAGTGACCGAGGACGAAGTCCAAGTAATACTGACCGAAGACGAAGTCCAAGTAATATTGAACGAGGACGAAGTTCAAGTAATATTGACCGAAGACGAAGTCCAAGTAATAGTGACCGAGGACGAAGTCCAAGTAATATTGACCGAGGACGAAGTCCAAGTAATAGTGACCGAGGACGAAGTCCAAGTAATATTGACCGAGGACGAAGTCCATGCACTGATGAACAATTATACTAAGGGAAAAAAGAAATGCAACTCGGGAAGTTTCGCTATATATTGTATAATATTCTGCTGTTAATTGAATCGTACATTGTCTACATTAGACGTTTCCTTTCGGGAGAAGACACTACAATTAAGAAATAAAATATTTCCAGCGGGTTTATATTGTCTCAGATAAAAACCTGGTGGGCGGGACTTGAAGACCATCGATACCAAGGACCGGGTTTTGATCAACCACCAGGTTTTGATCTCGCACAATATAAACTGGCTGGAAATGTTTTGTTTCTTATCT
>JAWPHD010017009.1:0-27500 GCA_037043455.1 Cyrtodaria siliqua | reverse complement strand
TCCACGTGAAGTTTGGTCAAAATTAGCCAAGCGGTTTCTGAGGAGAAGTCGTTTGAAGAAAAGTTAAAGGACGACAGACAGACGACGACGGACGACGGACAACACAGCATCCCATAAGCTCTGCTGGCCCTTGGCCAGTAGAGCTAAAAATAGACAGATTTATAAACAACATGTTTCAAATAGATAGTTAGTTAATATTTCACTTTAAACTGTAATTTAAAAAGTCTGTCACTTTAAATTTGTTTTAGTAGGAGCATGTAGATATAATAAACAAGGACCTAACGTCATTGTGGTTCATCAATAAAACATGCTTTTCAAACATATTCAAAATACACTTCCCTTCACTGGCTAAATAACATCACTTGATAATTATTGATACATCAATAACATCCAGAATCAACAATCCCTAAACTCGGATATTTTACGACGTATCTTTTATGGCAATCAATGATGTTCCGATACATGAAGAAGACATAATGGCAAATTTCAACATATAGGAAAGGAAATATATTTTTAATACATATGTCGGTCTTACAAGCAATTAACTATTCTTTTCCGTAATGTATTGGTGTGTAAAGTGAGCATGGATGCGCATAACATCCTTTTAAGGATAGCTAATGTTGTAGAAAAATAAAAAATGCATGTATCTCATGACTTAACAAATACCATGATGATCCCTGGTAAACATATACAACTACACTACTCAACTTTTATAATCGGTCACCCAGGTTTTTTGAAAATAACACGAATACTAAAAACTGGAAATTACCGAAACACACACCAATATTTAATTAAGTTTATCAACAAGGTATTAGTCCAGTCATGGCAGATTAAGTTTCACAAATCGATAGCGATATTTGTTAAGCGACGCCAGTTAAAATTTCAAATGAAAATATCAATTATTAAAAAATATATAATTTTTTGAAAAGTGACCGATTATAAAAACTGAGTAGTGTATATCACTTTTATTCAATTAATTCAATGTGAAATCCGTAAGACTGTTTCAGATGTTGGTATAATACACACAATTAGTAAAAGAAACGTCCTGGGACGTCATTCAAGTTAACAGTCACGTGATTCGACACTGGTTACGTCGTTCATGATGTTCTTTGAAGGAAAAACATGTATCATTCAATTCAATTGTTGTTTTACGGCTCATCAACACAGTATATATTATTTCGAGCTACTCCAGAGGGAGAGGGGAAGAATATATAGGAATCCGAGATAATTGCCCTGCTTTTGCTATCGAATCGATTCCTACGGTTTTTAAACGTGCTCAGAGGATAGCATGGGTACGCCCGGTTTACGTCCCCATCCAAATGAGTGCTTTGCCCAAGGACACACCAGAGACACTCAATGGTGCCAGTGAGGTTCGATCCCGCGGAATCTGAGTCAAAATTGCTTTCAACTGAGTCAGCGCAATGAAAAAACATGCGTAGTACAACCACATAGTACCGCTCAACAACCGATATAATGAAACGTTTGAAGGTATTATACAGTATGACGAGATAATACTTTATACTGGGTAAACTATCCTTCAGTTAAAAAACCTTGTATGCAACAATAGCTGTTTATTAGCCCGTCAGTGTTTTTCATTTGTTCCACGACTAATCTCTTACGAATACATTGTTTAATATAGTCAGAAACACCGTTACCATTGTAATCTACTGCCTTCAAGTCTGCTCCTGCCTTAATCAGTATGTTCATACGTCTGTACTTTGTCCGTTCATACCTTGCACACAGCATCAGGGGCGTCCGTCCCTCGTCATCCTTCAGATTGACGTCTGCACCGTGAGCAATCAACATCTCCATCGCCGGACATGTGAACCCGTCCATAACCGGTGATTCGGCACAACAGTGTAACGGTGATTCACCGTCAATATCCATCATGTTCGGATCTGCTTTATTGACAAGCAGAATATGTAGTATCTTCAACGCAATATTGACATCATTTAAAATACTTCCGTGAAGCGCCTCTATATTTTCCTTGCGAGCCTCTGTCAAATACTTAAGCTGAATAATGATGTTTGGACAGTTCCATGGGTAACTGTTTCTACGTTGAAACAGAAATTCAGTTTTAAGTGATTCGTTGAAACAAATACATTTTCGGATACTGTTACTTATCAGTTTTGAAGAGAATAACAACCTGTGTATACAGGTATATCCAACACTATCAGCCTTGTTCGGATCTGCTCCGTATTCAAGTAGAGCTTTGACAATACGTGTTTCTCTACAAAAACGACATGCCTGTGCTAACAAAGTGACACCCATATTATCTGTATCTGCATTCACGTTTATATTGCAATATCTAACCATATCTAACAGATCGTCAGGCTTATCATGGAAGTTAGTAAATAGCTGAATATCTGTAAATAAATGTGATAGTATAACAGTCTTGTCCACTACGGAACCCATAAGGGCACGGCATGTTTTTGGCGTAACCATTCCTAGACAATGGTCTATAGGCGAAAGTCCATATACACTGAAGCTGTCTTTTGGCGTGTTTTTCTGAATAAGTACTTCTACAAAACGCGATTTAACGTCGTCATCAAGATACGCTCCGGCAACGTAATGAAGAAGTGTTTGGCCTGTCTTGTCTTGTTTTGTTGTATCCATTGTATTACAAATAAATAACTCGATTAATGGTGTTAACCTGTTGACAAATACATTCGATAATAAATACATCAAAGGCGTCTGGCCTGACTTGTCCTGAAGATCAATGTCAGCATTATTTGACAGCAAATCTATTATGATGTAGATAATTGCGGCATTGATTTTCTCTTCAGTTTGTTTATCTACATAGCCTATTGATTTTACTAAGTGATGCATGGCCGACATGCCATGGTTATCAACAGCGTCTACATGTTTACTGTGGTTAATCAAAAAGCCAATGCTTTTAGCCTTTAGTTCAGACTGTTGACAAAACAGATGTAAAGGTGTTAACCCTTGTCGGTTTGGAATATCAATACAGTCAGCTTTTTTACATATATCCCAAACTACATCAGCAATATTTTCGTCTTCCTTTTCAGAAGAAGCTAAACAATGCAGGACAGTGTTTCCTTCGACATCCGTTTTTAAAACTCTGTTTTTACTGCTTTGTCGAAGCATGCTCCCTAACGACAGCAGTTTGCTTGTCTTGGCAAAAACAATTTCTGCACTGTCTTCATCAGTAGTCGCATTTAAAACACCATTTAGATCAATGTTGAATTCACCTAGCAAGTTTAACACGACTGATGCTTCTTTGTCTGATCTGGGCAAACACGACACATCTATTCCTGCACAGAAAAGTGAATGGTCAATCAAACCTAGACCTATCAATATGTTTAGACATAATGGACTTCTTAGTACTTCAACACATAAGTTACTGTCTGCTTTAAGTGTTTCCGTAGTAAGCAAATACGTTTTGTCATATTTGTCCAATACTTCTTTAAATATTGTAGCCTTTGATGCATCGTCTCTGTCAGAACGCAAAACATTTCTTAAACATTGTGTAATATTGTTGTCGGAAGGTTGGGCATGCTTCAATAATTTTCGTATGATTTGCGGTCCAGTATGTGTTGACAGGGCAAATACAATGATTGCATCATTTATCCTGGTGAAATATCCTTTAGAAACAATTACGTCTACAATTTGTTCTTTTTCAGAATCTTCAACAGAACTTTTAAAACCGTGGTGAAGTACAGACATTCCATTCTTATCGACTGCAGTTGTAGACGCGCCATGTTCTACAAGATAACATATAACCGACTTACTACAACGTTGAACTGCAACCATAAGAGGTGTTATTCCGTTTTCATCAGGTTCGTCTATCTGACAATTATTCCTCAAACACATGTCCATTAGTTCTATTTTTATTTTGTCATTACTACTCGATTCTACAATATAATGCATTATGTTTCTATTTCTGTTGTCTTTGTTGTTAACATCTATCCCTCGTCTAATTAAAACGTTTATTTGTTCTACAATTGTTGTATTGCTATAAATTTTCTCACACATTAGTTTCATTGCTTGGCTTACATTGCATCTGTCTAACATATCTGGATCTGCACCATGTTCTAGAAACACGTTCATCACTTTCGGATATGCACATGCTATCGGAGCCTTCCCATCATTATCCAAATGATTAATATCAACATTTTTCTTTAGAAGCAGAGAAATCACTTTCTGAACAATGTTTTTCTCATTATACGCCAAAAAATGGAAACAATTTTTTCCATCTGTACTATGTTCATTTTCTGTGACAGATGTGGCACATATCAGTTGTGTCAATATTTCAGATGAGCATACCTGTAAAGCATACGCCAGAGGTTTATAGCCTTCTTTATCTGGTATATTTACATCGGCGCCACTAGTAATTAGCCATTTTACAAACATATCATGTTTTTCGCAAGCATGCTCAAAGGGGGACATGATCTTATGTAAAGGTGTCTTGCCGTCGCTGTCTTGAGCGTTTAAATCAATGCCATGTTTTAGTAGACATGGGAGCAATATATCTGGATCGAAACTGGGTCCAGTAAGCGTGCGGTGTGAACGAGTACAGTGCAAATAATGCAAAATATTTCGATCTTCAAATTTGCAATTGATGTCGGCACCGTGCTCTACAAGTTTATCTAATATGTCTTTATTTAAACTTCTGTCAAGAAGCTTTAAAATTAAATGTGGCATATTACAACTATACGTTCGGCTAATATCAGTTTTATTGAAGTGAACTTCAGGTATACATGTACATGTATGTAAAGGTATACGAACAGCTTCGATCGGTTGGTTTATGTTATCGTATTCCTTGCACAAAATTTCCAGAACATCTGCATTGTCAGTCAAGTGGATAGGACACACGCTACATTGGTAACCCGTCACGCAAGTCGTACATACACTCGTTAAGGTTACATGTTTTATACGACGAGATAAACAGTATGAAATGTAGTTCTCACCAAATAAAAACTGCACCGTTTGGAGCTCATTCGAAATGTACTTGTTTGTGAATCTGTCAAGCGTATGAATATGCTCTAAAACACAACGAATAACTTCTATCGAGCCACTCACTACCGCCCAATAAACAATATCGCGGCCTGCTAATCCTTGCTTAAAAGCGGATGCACCATTTTCTAAAAGGTGTTTTATATTTTGTAAATTACCTCTGTATACTGAACAAATGAGTGGTGTGCAAAGTCCCATGTAGTTACACATCATACCATCAGGCGATACAATATTCTCATCTTTAAACTCGGAAATATCATTCTTGTAGAAATAAGAAACTATTTTAATACAAGAGTTTCTAATTTCTGTTTGATACTCATAGTTTATATCAGCACCTTTATTAACCAATGTCTGAAGAAGATCTTGCGAACATTCGTTGTCACAAGCATAAATTAAGGCGACGGATAATTCACTTTTACCGTGTTCAGAGTGTAGAAAAGTTTGTACTTCTTTAGCATGCACATTCTCACTCAATGCTTTTTCTCTTTTGTTTATAGAGAGAAGACAAAGCAACCCAGGAATGGTTGTATCGTGTCCAATACCTTGTATAAGGTCAATACTTTGTATAAGGTCGACAAGCAATCCTTTAGCTGATGTCTGCTCCGTAACATATCTCAGCCAACATTGGATAAAGTAAGTATCGTCCCATGCTTGGTGTTTACATACGACTAAACCTGACCCGTGGATCATTTCGTCTGTGAGGCGTTCAGCTAATTTTGATATATATTGTTTAGGTATTACAACGACGTCTTCGTGCAGGTTTAGTTTATAACCACGAACTATTGTCCGTTCAGACAGAAATTCTATATCGAACAGTTCTATTGCCAACGCTGGGTGCGATTTGGCACTGACTAATGCTATTACCTCTTTAAAAGAATCGTGTTTGAAGCTATACAAACCCTCTTCTACTTCTTCAATGAAAACATCGTTAAGTGTGTTGAAAGCAGTTATAAAATCAACAGTGTTTGGTTGCAGTCCGGATAATTTCAATGCGTTTGTTACAGTGCTAGCTTCTGCTGGAGTTTCAAGATTATATAAGCATACCTTATTGTTTTCGGATAACAACAAAATGATTAGGACGCAAAATTTGTCTTTTTCACATTCATATAAACGGCGTATTTCTCTATCCAATAATTTAATAGGTGCTTTGAAAAAATCTAATGGGGTTGCTCTTAAAACTGAATTAGTGCAGAACATTTCGACACAATGAGGAAATCCATATGTTGACTCTAACGCCTTTACAGACAATATAAGTTCTTCCGATACTTCAACATTGTAATGTTCAAAATACCTTCTTAGCATATCTTCTTTTTCACTCGGCAAAATAGCATCAACATTGGTCGCTAAATCTATATAATAAAGCAGACCAAATTCTTTAAATATGCTCAATCGTGTGGAAACTTGAGAAAAAATATACTTTCTAGTTATACATACAACTTTCAGATCACCCTTTCTCGCTTCCACAACTTTTACCATTAACTCCAGCAGTGACATCCACTCATTTAACTTTCGTTCATCAACACACAGCGAGCCAAACATATTGTCTATCATGACAAATTGTTTGTTGGATCCTTTACCTCTCCCTTCGATCATGCTTTTCCAATCTTCAGCAGAGGTCACCTCAACGGGAACATATCCTTTCTCTGAATACTCTAACATAAGATGACGTGCCATTGTAGATTTCCCATCTCCAGCATTTCCAGATATCAAAGCCCAGTTCCTGTCTTCCAATACATCTATAACTTCGCCATAAGCTTTTGTCTTCGCAAACAGGTGCCTTTTTCTTTTATAATGCTCCAGTACTGTGTGCACTTGGTCTGTAAGTGAAATTATTATACAAATTGACCAGTTTCAGGAAATAATGCAGACATATTCTACCTCTTTTTTAATTTAGGAAGTAGTTATGTTATGAAAGCTTTTATCCATTAACAAGTCCAGTCAAAAGCAGCATCAGGGTTCTGGAAATATTTTGAAAATCCACTTGCCCAGGGCAGGCAAGTGGATTTTCAAAAGTCACTTGCCCTGCCCATAATGTCACTTGCCCGACATTTAAGAGCACTTAATTGCCCCAAATATTGGCTTTGTACCATTATTCGTGTTAAACGGGACGGACCGCCGCATAATTTGGACCATTATACTTAGTTAGAAAAGGAAGGGAGAAATTGTATTTTATGAATTAGTTAATACATTGTATTTATTCATATAAAAAAATCAAATGGTTGCATTTTCTTCTTTTGTGTCTATTACATCTTTGTGTTACTTAAATCATAAAATGATGAGACAAAACAAATGCTTGGTAGCTAGTGTATGGAACTTTTAATGTCACAGTGTGTACAATTAACCAGTTGTCAGAAAAAAAAGAAGCTATTGTATTCATTTAAATGTGCGACAAGCAAAGAAACAAGACAAAAACGTTATTAAAAATATTCACTTGGCCCCCAATTTTTGCAACCATGGTAACGTTCCTACGGCTTTGTATTATTAGATGAAAGCAAGAGGCATGAATAGGGGTTCCCTAGGAATTGTTTAAGAAGTAGTAGCAGTAACCTTTTTATAACCTCAAAAGCGAAAGTTCAGAACTTGAGAATTGTTCTGAAATCACGAAAACCCATGACATGCGCATATCGCTAAGTTATGCAACTTATTTGTGTAGTATGCATTTTTTCATATATGTTTAATTACAGACTGTATCAATGAAATACACCAAATACCTCATAAAAGCGCATTGATAAACGAGTGCTTCGAGTAAAAGAAATGTATTTTCGTTACGAACAAATCTTCGGCAAAATTATCTAAACAAAAACATAACGTCACGTGGGTCTGTCAATCATTATTTTGACACATTAAATTTTCAAATTAAGAAAGAGTTTTCTGATTTGATTGGTGTCGTTCAGAGATTATTTGGAAACAATTTCTGAAAGTAGCTGTTTATGGTTGGAAGGTCACGGACATAATTGCCGCGATTTCATTGGCCGATGGACACACGTCTGACGGTCGTGTCAGGATAAATTGTGATACGGTATTGTTTTCAAGCGGTGTGAAATGCGCGTGTGGGTTCTAACTAGTTGTTTATTGAAATAATGCCACAAATTAAGCTGCCTGGGGCGAGATTGTTGATTGTACCGAAAGTTGTTTGATCTTATTAACAATCGCTAGCGGCGAAAAACAGCGGTCAGTTTTATTCAGTTATCAAATTGAAATTCTGATATGGCTAGTTGTTCTGGAATGGAAATGTCCGTCGGGCAAGTGGCAGGCAACCAGATTTGCGAAGGTCACTTGCCCGGGGCATCGGGCAACCGTATTTCCGGAACCCTGAGCATATTAATACCATTAATATATTTGTATTTACCTTTGAATTTGTCATAACAGGTTTCGCCATACTGTTGTATGTTGTGTACTTCTACCTTCTCAGCTACTGTGACATTTTTGGAGTCCTTCACATATGTAGAAGTGGACACTGATGCTGTAGACGATGTCGCTATCATTTGGCCTATATGGATGATCAAATACAATAAAACTTTAGTTGACTATTTTTGTTATTAAAAAATAGATAGCCAGTTTTAAAATGGCATCTAAGAATATTGTTTTATGTTTTAGTCATTTATCTTTACATAGCCGAGCAGTAAAGTATTTCCTTTTCTTTTCCAAGTACGTACTGAATTAATAAGCACATGAAAAGTGTTTTGCCATTTTAAACTCTCTTATACTGAGCATACAAATTAGTGCTTGGAAAATTTAACCTTAAATGTATAATTATTCTGCTACCATCATTATTACTATTCAAATAAGATTTAAAATAATGGTAAAGATATATATAAATTACTGTTGATATCCTTTGCACAGTTGATTACAAATATGTTAAATCCGACCAGATGTAATTTTAT
This sequence comes from Cyrtodaria siliqua, assembly GCA_037043455.1. NCBI lineage: Eukaryota > Metazoa > Mollusca > Bivalvia > Adapedonta > Hiatellidae > Cyrtodaria > Cyrtodaria siliqua. Next base: position 18,639 of record JAWPHD010017009.1, on the reverse strand, counting down.
CACATAACATGGCGTCTAGGAGTGCAGTAAAGCCATGACTTATTTCTCGTAATACACTAGTGTATAACAGATGCAAATGAGGAGCGAATCACTGTGTTTGTATACGTTAAAACTGTTAATACCAATTGTTTTCATGGTATATCATACAGTACGTTCAGGCGCCTTAATTATTTATCATTATTTGAAATCTTACTTCATAAAATTAACATTAGCAACTTTAAATTTGGTTTAGGGTGTCGCATTATTTATAAGAAAAATATTAGAAAAAAAATATATATATATTAGAAAATGTTAAACTCCTATACAGGAAAATAGCATACTTTTTGTAATTTGGAATGGTACATTCTTGGTGCCACTTAAATAATAAAAAAACGGATATATAATTGATGTAAATTTTGTAACAATAAAATCCCCTTTCCTTTAAAATCGACGCAAAATCCCCCCCCCCCCCCCCCTCCCCCAACCCCAGCACCACCACCACCACCCACTCTCCCCCAACATCATTCCATACCGATCATTTTAGTAATCTTGAATTTCCGACCAACCTAAAATGTTGCTAGGATCATTTATACATCAAGAGCAACATTCCTGTGAAGTTTCATGGAAATCCGTCGAGTAGTTTCAGAGGAGTAGTCGCTACAAGTTTTTACTAAATAACTCTATGTAAACAAAGATGGCTGCTGGTACCCATGTTTAACGTCGAATCAAAACAATTTTCGACAAGGACCAACACCATGTCATGCTGATCATTTTAGAAAAAGTCCCATATCAATATCACTTTGTTTTCAAGAAGCAGTCGCTACAAACTTGTTTTTTAAAAATCTATATTTAGATTTGGTGGCCATCTTGGATTTCACATCAACATGAATTTTTGCTGGGATCAATTAGACTACATGGGCAACATTTCTGTAAAGTTTCATGAAAATCCATTCAGTAGTTTCAGAGAAGTAGTCGCTACAAAAAAAGTTTACGGACGGACGACGGACACCGCACCACGGCATAAGCTCTGCTGATATCTGATCAGTAGAGCTAAAAATAGAACACCGTCGAGTCCGTTCAAAAGAAGACCTTGGGCAATAATTGGCCATGTCCTGGGGTCGCATGTTTTAAATAAATATTTGAATTTGGAAAGCTCTAATCGATCACATTCTCAAGAAACTTTCACTATATTTTGACTGTTGACCGTCATATGCGGCCTAACATTTGCTAACAATTGCGTAAAAGATCGTTCAAACAAACAAATAATCAGTTATGCCATTGTATAACAGCTATTCTCTTTAAATCAATATTTATTTATTTTTAAACATCTAGATATTGGAACCAAGTTTGAATAGATGTCACAGATACATGTATTATTGATCACCATTCAAACACACAAATATAGTTCAATTCATTTGATTATTTTTGTTGAAAAAAACTAGCGTTTAAATTTCGAATAAACTTCAAGGAGGCGCACACAGCCAGTATTTCTTAAAGAACAAGAAATCCGCGGATTCACATGTCTCGCTTAACGGGGGCTGGACTTAAAAATAAAAAGGTCAATAATGCTTAAATAAAAGTTTGTAAACATTTTAGTAACTTAAAACAAGAGGTCAATGACCTTGAAGCTCTACTGATTGATTTTGATTTCAGGAAGTAGTCGCTACAGACTTGTTTTTTTGAAAATCTATTTTTAACCGTGGCGGCCATCTTGAATTTCCGGCCGACCTGAAATTTTGCTAAGATCAATAAGACATTAAGAGCAACATTCCTGTGAAGTTTCATGAAAGTCCGTCAAGTAGTTTCAGAGAAGTAGTCGCTACATGTTTTCATTATATAACTCTATGTAAACAAAAATGGCCGCTGGCAGCCATGTTTAAGGTCAAATCAAAACGATTTTCGACAAGGACCAACATCATGTCCTACTGATCATTTTAGAAAAAGTCCCATATCAATATCTCTTATTGTTTTGAAGAAGTAGTCGCTACAAACTTATTTATTTTAAATCTATTTTTAGCTGTGGCGGTCATCTTGAATTTCCGGCCGACCTGAAATTTTTCTAGGATCAACTATACATCAAGAGTAACATTCCTGTGAAGTTTCATGAACATCCGTCAAGTAGTTTCAGAGAAGAAGTCGCTACAAGTTTTTACTATATAACTCTATGTAACCAAAGATGGCCACTGGCAGCCATGTTTAACGTCGAATCAAAACGATTTTCGACAAGGACCAACATCATGTCATACTGATCATTATAGAAAAAGTCCCATATCAATATCTCTTATTGTTTTGAAGAAGTAGTCGCTACAAACTTATTTATTTTAAATCTATTTTTAGCTGTGGCGGTCATCTTGAATTTCCGGCCGACCTGAAATTTTTCTAGGATCAACTATACATCAAGAGTAACATTCCTGTGAAGTTTCATGAACATCCGTCAAGTAGTTTCAGAGAAGAAGTCGCTACAAGTTTTTACTATATAACTCTATGTAACCAAAGATGGCCACTGGCAGCCATGTTTAACGTCGAATCAAAATAATTTTCCACAAGGATCTACATCATGTCATGCTGATCATTTTAGAAAAAGTCCCATATCAATATCACTTATAGTTTTCAAGAAGTAGTCTACAAACTTATTTTTTACAAATCTATTTTTAGCTGTGACGGCCATCTTGAATTTCCGGCCGACCTGAAATTTTTCTAGAATCAATTAGACATCAAGAGCACCATTCCTGTGAGGTTTCATGACAATCCGCCAAGTAGTTTCAGAGGAGTAGTCGCTACAAGTTTTTACTATATAACTCTATGTAAACAAAGATGGCCACTGGCAGCCATGTTTAACGTCGAATCAAAATAATTTTCCACAAGGATCTACATCATGTCATGCTGATCATTTTAGAAAAAGTCCCATATCAATATCACTTATAGTTTTCAAGAAGTAGTCGCTACAAACTTATTTTTTTAAAATCTATTTTTAGCTGTGACGGCCATCTTGAATTTCCGGCCGACCTGAAATTTTTCTAGGATCAATTAGACATCAAGAGCAACATTCCTGTAAAGTTTCATGACAATCCGTAGAGTAGTTTCAGAGGAGTAGTCGCTACAAGTTTTTACTATATAACTCTATGTAAACAAAGATGGCCGCTGGCAGCCACGTTTAACGTCGAATCAAAACGATTTTTGATAAGGACCAACATCATGTCATGCTGATCATTTTAGAAAAAGTCCCATATCAATATCATTTTTAGTTTTCAAGAAGTAGTCGCTACAAACTTGTATTTTGAAAATTTATTTTTAGCCGTGGCGGCCATCTTGAATTTCCGGCCGACCTGAAATTTTGCTAGGATCATTTAGACATCAAGAGCAACATTCCTGTGAAGTTTCATGAAAATCCGTCAAGTAGTTTCAGAGGAGTAGTCGCTACAAGTTTTCATTATATAACTCTATGTAAAAAAGATGGCCGCTGGCAGCCATGTTTAACGTCAAATCAAAACGATTTTCGACAAGGATCAACATCATGTCATGCTGATCATTTTAGAAAAAGTCCCATATCAATATCACTTATAGTTTCCAAGAAGTAGTCGCTACAAACTTGAATTTAAAAAATCTATTTTTAGCTTTGGCGGCCATCTTGGATTTCACATCAACATGAATTTTTGCTAGGATCAACTAGACTTCATGGGCAACATTTCTGTAAAGTTTTATGAATATCCATCCAGTAGTTTCAGAGGAGTAGTCGCTACAAATAAAAGTTAACGGACAGACGGACGGACAGACAGACGGACGGACGGACGGACGACGGACGCCGCACCACGGCATAAGCTCTGCTGATCTCTGATCAGTACATAAGCTCTGCTGATCGCTGATCAGTAGAGCTAAAAAACGGAGTTTGCTGAGATGACATTTAAGTGCATTTGTTTAAAAACAAAGTGTCATACTGAGGCTTCCTGCCAAATTTTGTAGAAATTTAGGAGGAATAGCGCCGACAAGAAATTTAAAGTAAAAATGTCAAAGGGCCATAACTCCATCCTAAATCAACAAACTGGAATAAAAGCGTGATATGCAAAACTAGACATCTTACCGATGCTTCCTGCCAAGTTTCGTTTAAGAGGAGTAGCCCCAACAAGAAATTTAAAAGTAAAAATGTCAAGGGGCCGAAACTCCATCAAAAATCAACTTACCGGAAAAAACGCAACAGCACAACTAGAAATCATAACAATGCTTCCTGCTAACACGAATTATTTAAAAATACAACATTAAATGAAAGAAATAAAAATTAAAAATATATTAAAAAAAATAATCTAGAAAATATTTATTTTTTTTTAAAAAAAATATCAATCAATGAATGAAATAAAAGAAATCAATAAAAAAAAAAAAAAAAAAATATATATATATAGACTATATAATTATTTAAAAAAAAAATAAACAAAAACAAGAGGTCAATGACCTTGAAGCTCTACTGATTGATTTTGATTTCAGGAAGTAGTCGCTACAAACTTGTTTTTTGAAAACTTATTTTAGTCGTGGCGGCCATCTTGAATTTCCGGCCGACCTGAAATTTTGCTAGGATCAATTAGACATCAAGAGCAACATTCCTGTGAAGTTCATGAAAATCCGTCAAGTAGTTTCAGAGTAGTCGCTATAAGTTTTCATTATACAACTCTATGTAAACAAAGATGGCCGCTGACAGCCATGTCTAACATCGAATCAAAACGATTTTTGACAAGGACCGACATCATGTCATGCTGATCATTTTAGAACAAGTCCCATATCAATATCACTTTTAGTTTTCAAGAAGTAGTCGCTACAAACTTGTATTTTGAAAATCAAATCTATTTTTAGCCATGGTGGCCATCTTGAATTTCCGGCCAACCTGAAATTTTGCTAGGATCATCAAGAGCAACATTCCTGTGAAGTTTCATGAAAATCCGTCAAGTAGTTTTAGAGGAGTAGTCGCTACAAGTTTTCATTATATAACTATGTAAACAAAGATGGCCACTAGCAGCCATGTTTAACGTCGAATCAAAATAATGTTTGACTCGGATAACCATCATGTCATGCTGATCAGTTTAGAAAAAGTCCCATATCAATATCACTTATAGTTTTCAAGTAGTCGACACAAACTTATTTTTTAAAAATCTATTTTTAGCTGTGCGGCCATCTTGAATTTCTGGCCGATCTGAAATTTTGCTAGGATCAATAAGACATCAAGAGCAACATTCCTGTAAAGTTTCATGAAAATCCGCCAAGTAGTTTCAGAGGAGTAGTCGCTACAAGTTTTTACTATATAACTCTATGTAAACAACAAGAGGCCCAAGAGGGCCTGTGGACGCTCTACTGGCAAACACGGCTCTTATAACATCAATGAAGCGAGTGACTGCCATTTACGTCTTTTTGAAAGTTTCGGGCAAAAACCAGCTTTTTAACTAAATCAAGGGCCATAACTAAAGAATCTGGTAAGGTTTGGTACAGATCAGATGAATCATGACGGCCCTACCGTATTAACGAGGCAAAATATAGCATTTTTAACTAAATCAAGAGCCGTAACTCCTGTTACTGGTCCGACCGGTCCAACATAGAGGTAAAAAAAAAAAAAATCAATAAGTAAATCAATTAAAAAAAAAAATAAAAAAATTAAAAAAATTAAAACCAAAAAAAAAAAAAAAAATAATAATAATTAAACAAAAAAAAATAAAAAAATTAATCAATCAATGAATAATTTAAAAAATTAAAAATTAAAAAATTAAAAAAAATAAAATAAAATATAAAATAAAAAAAAATAAAAAATTCAAATAAAGAAACCATTAAATAAAAATAATAATCATATAAATAAAGAAAGTCATAAAATATGCTAAAGTATGCAAAATGAAGGCCCTAACGCATGACGAGGCATATTATAGCATTTTTAACAAAATCAAGGGCCATAACTCCGCTGTTACTGGTTCAATCTGGCTGTTTTTCAAACTTGACCAAGATTTCATAGACATTAACGATAAAGTTTGGTAAAGATCGGATGAAAAATGAAGGCCCTATTGTCTTAACGAGGCAAAATATAGCATTTTTAACTAAATCAAGGGCCATAACTCCGCTGTTAATAATCCGATATGGCTGGTTTTCGAACTTGTCCGAGCTTTCATTGATATTAACAATCTGATAAAGTTTGGTAAAGATCGGATGAACAATGAAGCCCCTATCATCTTAACGAGGCAAAATATAGCACTTTTAACTAAATCAAGGGCCCTAACTCCACTGTTACTAATCCGATATGGCTGGTTTTCGAACTTGTCTGAGCTTTCATTGATATTAACAATCTGATCAAGTTTGGTAAAGTTCAGATGAACAATGAAGCCCCTATCGTCTTAACGAGGCAAAATATAACATTTTTAACTAAATCAAGGGCCATAACTCCGCTGTTACTGGTCCGATATGGCTGTTTTTCAAAATTGTTCGAGCTTTCAACAACATTAACAATCTGATAAAGATTGGTAAAGATCAGATGAACAGTGAAGCCTCTATCGTCTTAACGCTGCAAAATATAGCATTTTTAACTAAATCAAGGGCCATAACTCCGCTGTTCCTAGTCCAATATGGCTGGTTTTCGAACTTGTCCGAGCTTTAATTGATATTAACAATATGGTAAAGTTTGGTAAAGACAGGATGAAAAATGAAGGCCCTATCGTCTTAACGAGGCAAAATATAGCATTTTTAACTAAATCAAGGACCATAACTCTGCTGTTACTGGTCCGATCTGGCTGGTTTTCGAACTTGTCCAAGATTTTATTGATATGAACAATGTGGTAAAGGTTGGTAAAGATAGGATGAAAAATGAAGGCCCTATTGTCTTAACGAGGCAAAATATAGCGATATAGCATTTTTTAACTAAATCAAGGGCCATAACTCCGCTGTTACTTGTCCGATCTGGCTGGTTTTCGAACTCATCCGAACTTTCATTGATATTAACAACCTGTTAAAGTTTGGTAAAGATCGGATAAAAAATGAAGGCCCTATCGTCTTAACAAGACAAAAGTTAACGCCGACGACGGACGACGGACAACTCGGCATCCCATAAGCTCTGCTGGCCTTCGGCCAGTAGAGCTAAAAATGGCCGCTGCAGCCACGTTTAACGTCGAATCAAAACGATTTTTGATAAGGACCAAAATCATGTCATGCTGATCATTTTAGAAAAAGTCCCATATCAATATCACTTATAGTTTTCAAGAAGTAGTCGCTACAAACTTGTATTTTGAAAATTTATTTTTAGCCGTGGCGGCCATCTTGAATTTCCGGCCGACCTGAAATTTTGCTAGGATCAATTAGACATCAAGAGCAACATTCCTGTGAAGTTCCATGAAAATACGTCAAGCAGTTTCAGAGGAGTAGTCGCTACAAGTTTTCATTATATAACTCTATGTAAACAAAGATGGCCGCTGGCAGCCATGGTTAACGTCGAATCAAAACGATTTTCGACAAGGACCAACATCATGTCATGCTGATCATTTCTGATCAGTAGAGCTAAAAATATACTAATAAAAACAAGAGGGCCAAGATGGCCCTATATCGATCACCTGAGTAATTGTCCATTATCAAACTTCTTCGAAATCTTATGATCATATACAATCTGTGCAAGTTTGGTTAAGATTGTTCAAGAAATGTGGCCTCTGTTGTTTACCAACATTGAAATAAAGACACTGACAAAGTTTGGTAAAGATCAAAGACAAAATGAAGGTGTAATCTCTGGGGCATGGCCAAATGTGACCCAAGGGCTACATGTAATATATGAGAGCTGTGTGCCTTGTGGTTTCAGAGAAGAAGATTTTTTAAGTTTTTCCCAATACAAGTCTATTTTAAACATAAGACCCCTGGGGCAGAGCCAAATGTGACCCGGGTCACCATTTTAATAAACTTGGTAAAGGACCATAAGTGCATAGTAAATGCAACATATTAAACCTCTGGCTCTTGCAGTTTCAGAGAAGAAGATTTTTTTAATTTTTCCCTATACAAGTCTATGTAAAACTGTCATCGCGGGGGCGGGGCCAAATATGACCCCAGGGTCACCCTTTGATCAAACTTGGTAAAGGACCATAAGATTATAGTAACTGCAAAATATTAAACCTCTGGCTCTTGTAGTTTCAGAGAAGAAGATTTAAAAAAAAATCCTATATAAGTCTATGTAAAACTGTGACCCCCGGGGCGGGGCCAAATTTGACACCAGGGTCACCATTTGAACAAACTTGGTAAAGCATCATAAGCTTGTAGAAAATGCAAAATATTGAACATCTGGCTCAAGCAGTTTCAGAGAAGAAGATTGTTTAATTTTTTCCCTATACAAGTCTATGTAAAACATGTGACCCCTGGGGTGGGGTCAAATGTAACCCTAGCGTCACCATTTGAACAAACTTGGTAGAGGACTATAAGCTTATATCAAATGCAATATATTGAACATCTGGCTCAATTTAAGCAGTTTCGGAGAAGAAGATTTTTTAAGTTTTTCCCTATACAAGTCTATGTAAAACATGTGACCCCTGGGGCGGGGCCAAATGTAACCCCAGGGTCACCAATAGAACAAACTTGGTAAAGGACCTGATCTTATAGTAAATGCAAAATGTTAAACCTCTGGCTCTTGTAGTTTCAGAGAAGAAGATTGTTTTCAGTTTTTTCCTATACAAGCCTATGTAAAACTGTGACCCCCGGGGTGGGGCCAAATGTGACCCCTGGGTCACCATTTGAACAAACTTGGTAGAGGACCATAAGCTTATAGCAAATGCAAAATATTAAACCTCTGGCTCTTGCAGTTACAGAGTAGAAGATTTTTTAAGTTTTTCCCTATACATGTCTATGCGAAACATGTGACCCTTGGGGCGGGGTCAAATGTGACCAGAGGGTCACCATTTGAACAAACTTGCTCAAGAATCATATGCTTATAGTAAATGCAAAACATTAAACCTCTGGCTCTTGTAGTTTCCGAGAAGATTTTTTATTTTGTTTTCCTATATAAGTCTATGTAAAACTGTGACCCCTCAGGGCGGGGACAAATTTGACCCCAGGGTCACCATTTGAACAAACTTAGTAGAGGACCATAAGCTGATGCTACATGTAATACATGAGAGCTCTGTGCCGTGTGGTTTCAGAGAAGAAGATTTTTTAAAGTTTTTTCCTTTATGTCTATATGAAAAACATGCAAAATCTCAATATACAAACTTTGGATCCCCGGGGCACGGCCATTTTTAACCCCGGGGACTTTATTTGAACAAACTTGATAGTCTAGGCGTTGGCGATCATTTTAAAAGAAAAATTGTTGAAATCTGTCCTGTGGTTCTGGAGAAGAAGATATTTTAAGGTTTCGACCATATATGGCAATGGCGGCCATCTAAGATTGCGCGCTGACCTAATTTTAACAAATCTAAAAAGCATTCATCTAAGGATCATCCATGTGAAGTTTAGTCAAAATTAGCCAAGCGGTTTCTGAGGAGAAGTCGTTTGAAGAAAAGTTAACGACGACGACGACGGACGGACGACGGACGCAGAGTGATCCCAATAGTTCACCTTGAGCCTTCGGCTCAGGTGATCTAAAAAAAGGCAAAACATCTGGTAAAGTTTGGTAAAGATCAGATGAAAAATGAAAGCCCCATCGCATTAACGAGGCAAAATATAGCATTTTTAACTGGCTGGTTTTCGAACTTGTCCGAGCTTTCATTGATATTAACAATCTGTTAAAGTTTGGTAAAGATCGGATGAAAAATGAAGGCCCTTAGCCAGTAGAGCTAAAAATCATCAGCTCCAAAAAGTAGGTCAAGGTCATAGATGAAATCCATGCGTCCAAAAAGATGCACTACCCAAGACACAACTATGTCAAAAAAGAATATTTTTTCTTACAAAGATTAACTATGAATTAGGTTTAAAACATCTAGTGCATAATTATAGTTCATGAGAAAGTGATGTAAATGTAACAATTAAAGATATATGCCCTTTGCTTGGATGGTGAAGGTCACATCCACATTTGCTTTGTCACGTTGCAATGTTCCACTCAAGATACAACTATAAGCAAAGTTTGAAAGGTCTTAGTGCATACAGTTTGTGAAAAAGTGACCTAAACGCCAAAATTGAAGGTAAAAATGTTTAGAGAGTCAAGGTCACATGCAAATATTCTTTATCACGTTGTGATGTACCACCCTAGAGACAAATGTGGAGAGTCAAGGTCACATGCAAATATTCTTTGTCACGTTGTGATGTACCACCCTAGAGACAACTATAAACAAAGTTTGAAAGGTGTAGTGAATACAGTTTACGCAAAATTGACCTCAAAGCAAAAGTTGAAGGTAAAAGTATTAAGTTATCTGACCTTTGCTTGGAGGGTCAAGGTCACTTCCACATTTGCTTTGTCACGTTGCCATGTACCACTCAAGATACAAATATAAGCAAAGTTTTAAAGGTCTACTGCATACAGTTTGTGAAAAATTAACTAAACGCAAAAGTTGAACCTAAAAATTATTAAGTTATCTGCCCTTTGCTTGGAGGGTCAAGGTCACTTCCACATTTGCTTTGTCACATTGCCATGTACCACCCAAGATACAACTATAAGCAAAGTTTGAAAGGTCTAGTGCATACAGTTTGTTAAAAAGTGACCTAAACGCCAAAGTTGAACCTAAAAATTAGTAAGTTATCTGCCCTTTGCTTGGAGGGTCAAGGGCACTTCCACATTTGCTTTGTCACATTGCGATGTACCACCCATGATACAACTATAAGCAAAGTTTGAAAGGTCTAGTGCATACAGTTTGTGAGAAAATGACCTAAACGCAAAAGTTGAACCTAAAAATTAGTAAGTTATCTGCCCTTTGCTTGGAGGGTCAAGGTCACTTCCACATTTGCTTTGTCACGTTGCGATGTACCACCCATGATACAACCTTAAGCAAAGTTTGAAAGGTCTAGTGCATACAGTTAGTGAAAAAGTGACATAAACGCAAAAGTTGAACATAAAAATTAGTAAGTTATCTGCCCTTTGCTTGGATGGTCAAGGTCACTTCCACATTTGCTTTGTCACGTTGCGATGTACCACCCATGATACAACTATAAGCAAAGTTTGAAAGGTCTAGTGCATACAGTTTGTGAGAAAATGACCTAAACGCAAAAGTTGAACCTAAAAATTAGTAAGTTATCTGCCCTTTGCTTGGAGGGTCAAGGTCACTTCCACATTTGCTTTGTCACATTGCGATGTACCACCCATGATACAACTATAAGCAAAGTTTGAAAGGTCTAGTGCATACAGTTTGTGAGAAAATGACCTAAACGCAAAAGTTGAACCTAAAAATTAGTAAGTTATCTGCCCTTTGCTTGGAGGGTCAAGGTCACTTCCACATTTGCTTTGTCACGTTGCGATGTACCACCCAAGATACAACTATAAGCCAAGTTTGAAAGGTCTAGTGTATACAGTTTGTGAGAAAATGACCTAAACGCAAAACTTGAATGTTGACGCCGCCGCCGAAAAAGCAACACCTATGTCTCTTTTTTTCTTCGAAAAGGCGAGACAAAAATTACTATATCACTGTCTAAAAAAAGCCAGCATTCTCTTATACACTTTTTATCGTTATCATTTCTAATAGGCACGTTATTGTTGGTACTATAGTGACAGGAGAATAATGTAAAAATAACAAGAGGTCAATGACCTTGAAGCTCTACTGATAGATTTTGATAGCTAGATCAGCATTCCTGTGAAGTTTCATAGAAATCTGTCAAGTAGTTTCAGAGGAGTAGTCGTTACAAGTTGAAGTTTTTACTATATAACTCTAGGTAAACAAAGATGGCCACTGGCAGCCATGTTTAATGTTGAATGAAAATAATTTTTGACAAGGATCAACATCTTGTCATGCTGATCATTTCAGAAAAAGTCCCATATCAATATCACTTACAGTTTTCAAGAAGTAGTCGCTACAAACTTGTTTTTAACAAGAGGTCAATGACCTTGAAGCTCTACTGATTGATTTTGATTTCAGGAAGTAGTCGCTACAAACTTTGAAAAATTATTTTTAGCCGTGGCGGCCGTCTTGAATTTCTGGCCAATCTGAAATTTTGCTAGGATCAATTAGACATCAAGAGCAACGATCCTGTGAAGTTTCATTAAAATCCGCCAAGTAGTTTCAGAGAAGTAGTCGCTACAAGTTTTTACTATATATCTCTATGTAAACAAAGATGGCTGCTGGCAGCCATGTTTAATGTCGAATCAAAACGATTTTTGAGAAGGACCAACATCATGTCATACTGATCATTTTAAAAAAAGTCCCATATCAATATCACTTATAGTTTTCAAGAAGTAGTCGCTACAAACTTGTATTTTAACAAGAGGTCAATGACCTTGAAGCTCTACTGATTGATTTTGATTTCAGGAAGTAGTCGCTACAGACTTGTTTTTTGAAAATCTATTTTTAACCGTGGCGGCCATCTTGAATTTCCGGCCAACCTGAAATTTTGCTAGGATCAATTAGACATTTAGAGCAACATTCCTGTGAAGTTTCATGAACATCCATCAACTAGTTTCAGAGGAGTAGTCACTACAAGTTTTTACTATATAACTCTATGTAACCAAAGATGGCCACTGGCAGCCATGTTTAACGTCGAATCAAAATAATTTTCCACAAGGATCAACATCATGTCATACTGATCATTTTAGAAAAAGTCCCATATCAATATCACTTATAGTTTTCAAGAAGTAGTCGCTACAAACTTATTTATTTTAAATCTATTTTTAGCTGTGGCGGCCATCTTGAATTTCTGGCCGACCTGAACTTTTTCTAGGATCAACTAGACTTCAAGAGCAACATTCCTGTGAAGTTTCATGAACATCTGTCAAGTAGTTTCAGAGGAGTAGCTGCTACAAGTTTTTACTATATAACTCTATGCAGTGTTCGACACTAACTTTTTGGACCTACTAGCCCCGGGGGCTAGTTGGTTTGGAATTTCACTAGCCCCCCTTAATTTCTACTAGCCCCTGCTACCAACGGTACCAAATCCTCATTGTATATTGATTTGACGGGGTTGGTTATAAAATAACAACACAAATCAGATTCAAAATTTGTGACATCGCTGACAGCACCCTCCGTCACAATAACCTGATCTTGTGGCAGTCTGCACCTCTGTTAAGAAAAGTAACATACTGTGATGATTATTATTTTAATTTATTATAGTATTTCTGAACAATGTACATGAGAAACACAGAAATTAAAAATTATTATGATAGAGTTTTTTGTTTTTTGGCTGGTGGAGAAAGCCCCAAAAATCGATCTATGTTTGCACCGTTTATAGCACGTTCATAATTCGCGGCGTTTTCCGACGGAAGCGGAAACAACTGCTGAAATCGTGGTCATAAAAACGCTTGAGAAAAGCTGTCTAGTTTATAAGGCGTAGATACAAGCGTTTGTGTGATTCGGTATCGGGCTGGTATCACGCGGTAAACGAAAGCAAAAAGAAAACAAATGTCGTTTTACGCGGACTAAAAGAGCAGCAGTTTTAAGCGAGAATCTGCGGAACATTAATGATTAACAGTGCTTGAGATTTTATTTATATAATGCCAACGCAAATTGGGTACGTGTTTGTTCTATAATCTACTAGCCAATCGGGCTAGCTAGACGATCGTACGTGCTAGCCCGACGGTCACTTTTACTAGCCCCGGGCTATCGGGCTAGCGTTAGTGTCGAACACTGCTATGTAACCTAAGATGGCCACTGGCAGCCATGTTTAACGTCGAATCAAAATAATTTTCCACAAGAATCAACATCATGTCATGCTGATCATTTTAGAAAAAGTCCCATCTCAATATCACTTAAAGTTGTCAAGGAGTAGTCGCTACAAACTTAATTTTTAAAAATCTATTTTTAGCTGTGGCGGCCATCTTGAATTTTTGGCCGATCTGAAATTTTGCTAGGATCAATTAGACATCAAGAGCAATATTCCTGTAAAGTTTCATGACAATCCGCCAAGTAGTTTCAGAGAAGTAGTCGCTACAAGTTTTTATAATATAACTCTATGTAAACAAAGATGGCGGCAGCCATGTTTAGCGTTGAATCAAAACAATTTTTGACAAGGATCAACAACATGTAATGCTGATCATTTTAGAAAAAGTCCCATATCAATATCACTTATAGTTTTCAAGAAGTAGTCGCTACAAACTTGTACTTTAAAACTCTATTTTTAGCTTTGGCGGCCATCTTGGATTTCACATCAACATGAATTTTTGCTAGGATCAACTAGACTTTATGGGCAACATTTCTGTAAAGTTTCATGAATATCCATCCAGTAGTTTCAGAGGAGTTGTCGCTACAAATAAAAGTTTACGGACAGACGGACGGACGGACGACGGACCATGGCATAAGCTCTGCTGATCTCTGATCAGTAGAGCTAAAAATCTATTTTTAGCTTTGGCGGCCATCTTGGATTTCACATCAACATAAATTTTTGCTTGGATCAACTAGACTTCATGGGCAACATTTCTGTAAAGTTTCATGCATATCCAGCCAGTAGTTTCAGAGGAGTAGTCACTACAAATAAAAGTTTACTGACGGACAGACAGACGGACAGACAGACAGACGGACACCGCACCACGGCATAAGCTCTGCTGATCTCTGATCAGAAGAGCTAAAAATTTATGTTTAGCCGTGGTGGCCATCTTGAATTTCCGGCCGACCTGAAATTCTGCTAGGATCAACTAGACATCAAGAGCAACATTCCTGTGAAGTTCCATGAAAATCCGTCAAGTAGTTTCAGAGGAGTAGTCGCTACAAATGTTTACTATACAAACTCTATGTAAATAAAGATGGCCACTGGCGCCCATGTTTAATGTCGAATCAAAATATTTTCGACAAGATCAACACCATGTCATGCTGATCATTTTAGAAAAAGTCCCATATCAATTAGACATCAAGAGCAACATTCCTGTGAAGTTTCATGAAAATCCGTCAAGTAGTTTCAGAGGAGTAGTCGCTACAAGTTTTCATTATATAACTCTATGTAAACAAAGATGGCCGCTGGCAGCCATGTTTAACGTCAAATCAAAACGATTTTCGACAAGGACCAACATCATGTCATGCTGATCATTTTATAAAAAGTCCCATATCAATATCTCTTATAGTTTTCAAGAAGTAGTCGCTACAAACTTATTTATGTTTAATGTCGAATCAAAACGATTTTTGAGAAGGACCAACATCATGTCATACTGATCATTTTAAAAAAAGTCCCATATCAATATCACTTATAGTTTTCAAGAAGTAGTCGCTACAAACTTGTATTTTAACAAGAGGTCAATGACCTTGAAGCTCTACTGATTGATTTTGATTTCAGGAAGTAGTCGCTACAGACTTATTTATTTTAAATCTATTTTTAGCTGTGGCGGCCATCTTGAATTTCTGGCCGACCTGAAATTTTGCTAGGATCAATTAGACATCAAGAGCAACATTCCTGTGAAGTTTCATGAACATCTGTCAAGTAGTTTCAGAGGAGTAGTCGCTACAAGTTTTTACTATATAACTCTATGTAACCAAAGATGGCCACTGGCAGCCATGTTTAACGTCGAATCAAAATAATGTTCGACTCGGATCAACATCATGTCATGCTGATCATTTTAGAAAAAGTCCAATATCAATATCACTTATAGTTTTCAAAAAGTAGTCGCTACAAACTTGTATTCTAAAAATCTATTTTTAGCTTTGGCGGCCATCTTGGATTTCACATCAACATAAATTTTTGCTAGGATCAACTAGACTTCATGGGCAACATTTCTGTTAAGTTTCATGAATATCCAGCCAATAGTTTCAGAGCAGTAGTCGCTACAAATAAAAGTTTACGGACGGACAGACAGACGGACAGACAGACAGACAGACGACGGACGCCACACCACGGCATAAGCTCTGCTGATCTCTGATCAGAAGAGCTAAAAATTAATTCAATTTTTTCGGCGTTTTAAACGGTAATAAATCGCGCTCTTTACAGAATTTTGCACTGACTGCCGACGTTTAAAACCACATAAGCGCCGAAAAATGCAATATTTTCCCTAAATGTTTCTTACCGACAATAGGTTGTCTTCTAGAACTCATAGCGTTGCTCGGAGATAGACGTACCAGCTTACGACCCGTGTTACTGGACTCATCGTCAGATGATGTATTATAACTATCAGTGTCGGAATCCGTATCCGTCTGGGATACAACACTGCTGAATAAAAGTGATCATAAACAGTCATATATATTTACTATGTTACAATTTAGTGGTAGAAGCTGTATCTTAATTTTAGAAGCTGTATCTTAATTTTAACAATATTTAGTTTTCAATTATATAGTTATACATGTATATAGCCAGATGATTAAAATAAACAAATGATAAACTGAATTAAAGCGAGTTTTTTTTTTATTAATTGATTTACGGATTTTTTTCCTAAAAGTTGAGGGTAGGAGGAGGGAAAAAAAATTAAAATAAAATTAAGATGGTGACCAAAAAATGCCATTTTAATATGTTACTGTAGTATTTCATACCTCGACGAAACACATAAAAATAATATTCAATTCTTAAATTTTTAACCAACGTTATTTCACAGTTTGAATTAGCACTTTCATACATCCAAAAATCATTGTTTTTGCTTGTTTTTTTAGCATTCCGTGTGGATGATTTTAAGGCTCTGTTGAAGCAGGAGAGGCAGATAGGTCTCACAATACTGAACATTTCTCTCAGTTGCCTGACTTCATATTTTTTTTTTTTTTTTTTTTATTTTTTAAAAGTTGAAAAAAAATCTCTTTTTTTTTTTTGGTTTCGGCAAAACTTGCAGTCGGCGGGTCCGTAAATCTAAAAATCAAAAAACTCTGGCCTAAAGGAAAGAAAAAAGATAATGTTAACATACAGTTTGTCTTTTTCCTGATCAATTTCACTCCGCCGATCCTTTAGTTTGCTACTGCCATCTTGAACATCGGTCAAGCCGAACAAACTTCCTTGCGCCTTTTTTGCTCTGTCTGTCCGTACACACGACTTTGTAATCGGATGTTCGGTCTCTCCAATAACATCCGTACGATTAAGATTATGTGTATCTATTGGAATACTCCTATCTTGAGTATCAGCACTTTCATCAGAAGCAGACTCAGTAGTTATATCACATTCAGAAACCTCTGCAGGACATGCTTCTGTAACACCACTGATAGACGTGACATTACCAGAATCACTTGCAGAAGCTTTAACCTCCGCATTCAGATGTTCAATGGCTAAAGAAATTTTTCTTACATGTCCAGTTTTTTTTTTAACACATGTCTGTATGTCCGAATCTGACATGGTACGTATTGTATCCATATCATCCCAACCTTGTTCCTCAAAATTGTCTTCATACTGGCCTAGGCCTAAATTTGTCAACCAATCACGAACTTTATCCATTATCTTTAATGACAAAACATATCAAAGCAATTAAAATTTTGTCTGTGAAAATACAAGAGGCCATGTTCTCGATTGAGTTTGATGACGAAAGTTTGTTGTTTTTTCAAACCCATGACCCAGGTAACCGTTATAAACGAGTTCTAGGTGAAATCCATGCTGAGGTATGTTGCGATCTAGCTATGCGTTACAAATGTTTTATGCATTCGTTTTGGCACATTTCAACACAGAGATTTCAACCATTTATAATAGATATCTTAGTGTTTAATTATAAAAAAAACTGTCAGCAGATGTGTGTATTGCAGTGTACGAATGTTATTTTAAGATAGACTTGTAAGAACGTTATTGGCCAACAAGCTAAATGCCGTATATAGTAAGTATATGCCTTTAAGTTAATCGCTTTATGTACAATTTAGTTTAGATATTCATGCGATATCCTTATCTTTAATATAAATATATTTAAAATGAGTATACATGCATCCTGTTAATGTTATAATAGTTATGCTTTCGTTTTCGCACTGATATAAGAATAACACTGGATATCACGTCTAGACCCTTCTGTGGCCTACCCTTGTCAAATGTTTACGCAGCTTTGAAAAATACGTAGCTAAAACGTAGCTATTACGCAGCAATCCATCCTAAAGCTGCGTTTTTTGTGATTAACTGCGTTATTTTAGAAGCAGGCTGCGCAAAGCTGCGTATTTTACACTTTAGCTGCGTAATTATGTCCAAAGCTGAATATTTTGTAAGAAAGGTGTACAAAAGCTGCGTATTTATATTTAAGGCTGCGTATTTTTTAAGAAAGGCGTTTGATAGCTGTGTCTTTTATTTTACTTGCAAAAAAAGGATAATTACAAGAGCTGCGGTTTTTTGTAAATGCTTCGGAAAAGCTGTATCTTTAATTGTTAATGATAAATAAGATGTTAAAACAAAAATACGTAGGTTTTACGCAGCTTTAGGAAAGCTGCATCTTTTAGTTTATTTTTTTAAACTTTTGTCAGTTTGTCTTTTTAAAGTGATATTGAAAATTTAAAACATTTCTAAAAGATGAAGGGGTAATTGGGGAGTCCTCTTTTATCTTTGGCATAGACTGTCACAGTGCTACACATAAATACAACCTTTGAAAAAAAAATGTTTATTGATCCTGTAGGTGTTTTAAAAAGGTGGTGAATTTGGACCATAATTTATTAGCTTATAATCAAACTGTATGCATTCCAATGTCAATTTAATTCTGTGTATAAATTGCTGGTACAAAATTACCTACCTCAAACCATT
>JAWPHD010017008.1:0-46924 GCA_037043455.1 Cyrtodaria siliqua | reverse complement strand
AATATATTCCGTTCTTACACATATATGATCCGTTCTTACGAATATATATTCAGTTCTTACGCATATATATTCAGTTCTTACACATATATATTTAGTTCTTACAAATATATATTCAGTTCTTACACATATATATTCAGATCTTACACATATATATTCAGTACTTACACATATATATTCCGTGCTTGCACATATATATTCCGTTCTTACACATATATATTCCGTTCTTACACATAAATATTCAGTTCTTACACATATATATTCAGTTCTTACGCATATATATTCCGTTCTTACACATATATATTCCGTTCTTACGCATATATATTCAGTTCTTACGCATATGTATTCATTTCTTACACATATATGTTCAGTTCTTACGCATATATATTCAGTTTTACGAATATATATTCAGTTCTTACGCATATATATTCAGTTCTGTCACATATATATTCAGTTCTTACACATATATATTCCGTTCTTACACATATTTATTCCGTTCTTACACATATATATTCCGTTCTTACACATATATATTCAGTTCTTACAAATATATATTGACTTCTTACACATATATATTCCGTTCTTACACATATATATTCAGTACTTACAGATATACATTCAGTTCTTACGCATATATATGCAGTTCTTACGCATACGTATTCAGTTCTTACGCATATATATTCATTTCTTACACATATATGTTCAGTTCTTACACGTATATATTCCGTTCTTACACATATATATTCAGTTCTTACACATATATATTCCCTTCTTACACATATATATTCAGTTCTTACACATATATATTCAGTTCTTACACATATATACACATATATATTCCGTTCTTACACATATATATTCCGTTCTTACACAAATATATTCCGTTCTTACACATATATATTCCGTTCTTACGCATATATAATCCGTTCTTACACATATATATTCAGTTCTTACACATATATATTCCCTTCTTACACATATATATTCAGTTCTTACACATATATATTCAGTTCTTACACATATATAAACATATATATTCCGTTCTTACACATATATATTCCGTTCTTACACAAATATATTCCGTTCTTACACATATATGATCCGTTCTTACGAATATATATTCAGTTCTTACGCATATATATTCAGTTCTTACACATATATATTTAGTTCTTACAAATATATATTCAGTTCTTACACATATATATTCAGTTCTTACACATATATATTCAGTACTTACACATATATATTCCGTTCTTGCACATATATATTCCGTTCTTACACATATATATTCCGTTCTTACACATATATATTCCGTTCTTACACATATATATTCAGTTCTTAAACATATATATTCCCTTCTTACACATATATATTCAGTTCTTACACATATATTTTCAGTTCTTACACATATATACACATATATATTCCGTTCTTACACATATATATTCCATTCTTACACAAATATATTCCGTTCTTACACATATATATTCCGTTCTTACGCATATATATTCAGTTCTTACGCATATATATTCAGTTCTTACACATATATATTCAGTTCTTACAAATATATATTCAGTTCTTACACATATATATTCAGTTCTTACACATATATATTCAGTACTTACACATATATATTCCGTTCTTGCACATATATATTCCGTTCTTACACATATATATTCCGTTTTTACACATATATATTCCGTTCTTACACATATTAATTCAGTTCTTACACATATATATTCAGTTCTTACGCATATATATTCCGTTCTTACACATATATATTCCGTTCTTACGCATATATATTCAGTTCTTACGCATATATATTCAGTTCTTACACATATATATTCAGTTCTTACAAATATATATTCAGTTCTTACACATATATATTCAGTTCTTACACATATATATTCCGTTCTTACACATATATATTTATTTCTTACACATATATGTTCAGTTCTTACACATATATATTCCGTTCTTACACGTAGATATTCCGTTATTACACATATATATTTCGTTCTTACACATATATATTCAGTTCTTATACATATATATTCACTTCTTACACATATATAATCAGTTCTTACACATATATATTCCGTTCTTACACATATATACACATATATATTCCGTTCTTACACGTACATATTTCGTTCTTACACATATATATTCCGTTCTTACACATATATATTCCGTTCTTACACATATACATTCAGTTCTTACACATATATATTCCCTTCTTACACATATATATTCAGTTCTTACACATATATATTCAGTTCTTACACATATATACACATATATATTCCGTTCTTACACATATATATTCCGTTCTTACACAAATATATTCCGTTCTTACACATATATGATCCGTTCTTACGCATATATATTCAGTTCTTACGCATATATATTCAATTCTTACACATATATATTTAGTTCTTACAAATATATATTCAGTTCTTACACATATATATTCAGTTCTTACACATATATATTCAGTACTTACACATATATATTCAGTACTTACACATATATATTCCGTTCTTGCACATATATATTCCGTTCTTACACATATATATTCCGTTCATACACATATATATTCCGTTCTTACGCATATATATTCAGTTCTTACGCATATATATTCAGTTCTTAAACATATATATTTAGTTCTTACAAATATATATTGAGTTCTTACACATATATATTCAGTTCTTACACATATATATTCAGTACTTACACATATATATTCCGTTCTTGCACATATATATTCCGTTCTTACACATATATATTCCGTTCTTACACATATATATTCCGTTCTTACACATATATATTCAGTTCTTACACATATATATTCAGTTCTTACGCATATATATTCCGTTCTTACACATATATATTCCGTTCTTACGCATATATATTCAGTTCTTAAACATATATATTCCCTTCTTACACATATATATTCAGTTCTTACACATATATATTCAGTTCTTACACATATATAAACATATATATTCCGTTCTTACACATATATATTCCGTTCTTACACAAATATATTCCGTTCTTACACATATATGATCCGTTCTTACGAATATATATTCAGTTCTTACGCATATATATTCAGTTCTTACACATATATATTTAGTTCTTACAAATATATATTCAGTTCTTACACATATATATTCAGATCTTACACATATATATTCAGTACTTACACATATATATTCCGTGCTTGCACATATATATTCCGTTCTTACACATATATATTCCGTTCTTACACATAAATATTCAGTTCTTACACATATATATTCAGTTCTTACGCATATATATTCCGTTCTTACACATATATATTCCGTTCTTACGCATATATATTCAGTTCTTACGCATATGTATTCATTTCTTACACATATATGTTCAGTTCTTACGCATATATATTCAGTTTTACGAATATATATTCAGTTCTTACGCATATATATTCAGTTCTGTCACATATATATTCAGTTCTTACACATATATATTCCGTTCTTACACATATTTATTCCGTTCTTACACATATATATTCCGTTCTTACACATATATATTCAGTTCTTACAAATATATATTGACTTCTTACACATATATATTCCGTTCTTACACATATATATTCAGTACTTACAGATATACATTCAGTTCTTACGCATATATATGCAGTTCTTACGCATACGTATTCAGTTCTTACGCATATATATTCATTTCTTACACATATATGTTCAGTTCTTACACGTATATATTCCGTTCTTACACATATATATTCAGTTCTTACACATATATATTCCCTTCTTACACATATATATTCAGTTCTTACACATATATATTCAGTTCTTACACATATATACACATATATATTCCGTTCTTACACATATATATTCCGTTCTTACACAAATATATTCCGTTCTTACACATATATATTCCGTTCTTACGCATATATAATCCGTTCTTACGCATATTCAGTTCTTACACATATATATTCAGTTCTTACATATATATATTCACTTCTTACACATATATATTTAGTTCTTACACATATATATTCAGTACTTACACATATATATTCCGTTCTTACACATATATATTCCGTTCTTAAACATATATATTCAGTTCTTACGCATATATATTCCGTTCTTACACATATATATTCCGTTCTTACGCATATATATTCAGTTCTTACGCACATATATTCAATTCTTATACATATATGTTCAGTTATTATGCATATACATTCAGTTTTACGCATATGTATTCAGTTCTTACGCATATATATTCCGTTCTTACACATATTTATTCTGTTTTACACATATATATTCCGTTCTTACACATATATATTCAGTTCTTACACATATATATTCACTTCTTACACATATATATTCCGTTCTTACACATATACATTCAGTTCTTACACATATATATTCCCTTCTTACACATATATATTCAGTTCTTACACATATATATTCAGTTCTTACACATATATACACATATATATTCCGTTCTTACACATATATATTCCGTTCTTACACAAATATATTCCGTTCTTACACATATATGATCCGTTCTTACGCATATATATTCAGTTCTTACGCATATATATTCAGTTCTTACACATATATATTTAGTTCTTACAAATATATATTCAGTTCTTACACATATATATTCAGTTCTTACACATATATATTCAGTACTTACACATATATATTCAGTACTTACACATATATATTCCGTTCTTGCACATATATATTCCGTTCTTACACATATATATTCCGTTCATACACATATATATTCCGTTCTTACGCATATATATTCAGTTCTTACGCATATATATTCAGTTCTTAAACATATATATTTAGTTCTTACAAATATATATTCAGTTCTTACACATATATATTCAGTTCTTACACATATATATTCAGTACTTACACATATATATTCCGTTCTTGCACATATATATTCCGTTCTTACACATATATATTCCGTTCTTACACATATATATTCCGTTCTTACACATATATATTCAGTTCTTACACATATATATTCAGTTCTTACGCATATATATTCCGTTCTTACACATATATATTCCGTTCTTACGCATATATATTCAGTTCTTAAACATATATATTCCCTTCTTACACATATATATTCAGTTCTTACACATATATATTCAGTTCTTACACATATATAAACATATATATTCCGTTCTTACACATATATATTCCGTTCTTACACAAATATATTCCGTTCTTACACATATATGATCCGTTCTTACGAATATATATTCAGTTCTTACGCATATATATTCAGTTCTTACACATATATATTTAGTTCTTACAAATATATATTCAGTTCTTACACATATATATTCAGATCTTACACATATATATTCAGTACTTACACATATATATTCCGTGCTTGCACATATATATTCCGTTCTTACACATATATATTCCGTTCTTACACATAAATATTCAGTTCTTACACATATATATTCAGTTCTTACGCATATATATTCCGTTCTTACACATATATATTCCGTTCTTACGCATATATATTCAGTTCTTACGCATATGTATTCATTTCTTACACATATATGTTCAGTTCTTACGCATATATATTCAGTTTTACGAATATATATTCAGTTCTTACGCATATATATTCAGTTCTGTCACATATATATTCAGTTCTTACACATATATATTCCGTTCTTACACATATTTATTCCGTTCTTACACATATATATTCCGTTCTTACACATATATATTCAGTTCTTACAAATATATATTGACTTCTTACACATATATATTCCGTTCTTACACATATATATTCAGTACTTACAGATATACATTCAGTTCTTACGCATATATATGCAGTTCTTACGCATACGTATTCAGTTCTTACGCATATATATTCATTTCTTACACATATATGTTCAGTTCTTACACGTGTATATTCCGTTCTTACACATATATATTCAGTTCTTACACATATATATTCCCTTCTTACACATATATATTCAGTTCTTACACATATATATTCAGTTCTTACACATATATACACATATATATTCCGTTCTTACACATATATATTCCGTTCTTACACAAATATATTCCGTTCTTACACATATATATTCCGTTCTTACGCATATATAATCCGTTCTTACGCATATTCAGTTCTTACACATATATATTCAGTTCTTACATATATATATTCACTTCTTACACATATATATTTAGTTCTTACACATATATATTCAGTACTTACACATATATATTCCGTTCTTACACATATATATTCCGTTCTTTAACATATATATTCAGTTCTTACGCATATATATTCCGTTCTTACACATATATATTCCGTTCTTACGCATATATATTCAGTTCTTACGCACATATATTCAATTCTTATACATATATGTTCAGTTATTATGCATATACATTCAGTTTTACGCATATGTATTCAGTTCTTACGCATATATATTCCGTTCTTACACATATTTATTCTGTTTTACACATATATATTCCGTTCTTACACATATATATTCAGTTCTTACACATATATATTCACTTCTTACACATATATATTCCGTTCTTACACATATATATTCAGTTCTTACAGATATATATTCAGTTATTACGCATATATATTCAGTTCTTACGCATAAATATTCATTTCTTACGCATATATATTCATTTCTTACACATATATGTTCAGTTCTTAAACATATATATTCCGTTCTTACACGTACATATTCCGTTCTTACACATATATATTCCGTTCTTACACATATATATTCCGTTCTTACACATATATATTCAGTTCTTACACATATATATTCCCTTCTTACACATATATATTCAGTTCTTACACATATATATTCCCTTCTTACACATATATACACATATATATTCCCTTCCTACACATATATTTCGTTCTTACACGTACATATTCCGTTCTTACACATATATATTCCTTTTTTACAAATATATATTCCGTTCTTTCGCATATATATGTCACCGTTCGGGTTCTATCTCTTTCTATTCCATATTACCCTGGGTTCGATATATCAGGACACAGGAGTTGGTTTTCAATATAATCTTTATTTTTACGGATCGATGCGTCAAACAACGCCAAACTCCATCTTTGAATATATAAATATCCAGATATAAATATTACATAAATATTTATCGTCCAGTACAAAGTATAACAACGTGTAACTATATTGAAGCCTCGGCAAAATGCACTGACGCATAGCGGTGAACGCATGCACGTGTACCATTAGTATGTTAGTAAAAGATGGTCAAAGGGAGACTATAAACATAACCCATTACTTATAAGGACCCGATGTTAAGGATTTATTTGATATATTGTGGCGTAAGGAACAACATACAATTGTCTTTTGTAAATATATTTATTTCGACCCACATCGAAAACATAGCATAATGAAGGGCTTATTGAGCCGGTCACATATTCGGCCACTCCGGAAAAGTCGTCCTCGACTTTAATCAACTTGTCTGGATAAAAACAAAATATGAATTAATATGTTTATGTCGTCTATACAATATTGGCACTCCAAATCAGCATGCCAGAAACGCCTCCTGCTTAAGAAAACAGAAATAGTAAAATATCTGTTGAAGAAAACATATCCTACAAAGCAAACACAAAGAAACAAAATAAGTATTCACTGATATACATCACTCAATCAGTTACCTATTATGGAAATACAAAACATGAATACAAATACAGACACTGACTTTATATATACAATAACAGTTAATTGTAATTCTACCATTTACTTACTTTCTCCAATCGGTCTGATGAAGTCTTTGTGGTGGGTTTCTGGGTCGCTGACCCCTCTGCAATGGTGGTGTTTCAGGCGACTTGGGTTCCGTCTGATGTAGTCGTTGTGGTGATTTTCTGGGTCGCTGACCCCTCTGCAATGGTAACGTATCACCTGACTTGGGTTCCGCCCTTCGGTTACGCCTCATGGGGATACAATACTTCCTGGACGTTTCTTCCAATGATGGATGAATTACAGATGGTTCTGTCATCGTATCGTCTTCCGAACTGCTGTCAGAACTGTCCAAATAACCATCATCTTGGCTTTCGTCTAGACTCTGGAGTGGAGCTGACCTTGTCTTTGGTCTGGTCCTTCTTGCAGGCATATATTCTGTCTCAGGACAAGGCAAGCCAATAAACGGAAGAAGCATATTCCGATGAAGAAGCTTTAACTTCGAATGAGGAGCATTTTCGGCTTGTACCTCAAACACAGAATGTCTAGGATCAGTTGCCGGCGAACAACATATGGCTGGACGTCCCAAGTATCGGCCAGCTTTTGTTTTCCCTTAAGGCCGACCTTTCGTATAAGTACACGATCACCGGGTTGCAAAACGGCCTCTCTAACCTTCTGATCGTAGTACTTCTTTTGCTTTTGACCCGCTTTCATGGCTTCTTGAGATGCTTTGTCGTATGCATATGCCAGCCTTGACTTAAGTTTGTCGCAGTAGTCTAGATGACTGGTACGCGTCCCCATGTCCGATGGTAAACCAAGGTATGCATCGATAGCAAGTCGTGGATGTCTACCAAACATGAGATAGAATGGAGAGTAGTTGGTACTCTCGTGCTTAGCAGCATTGTATGCATGTGTCAGGGTTGAAACGTGCGATTTCCAATCTGCTTTCTGCTGATCATCCATTGTACCCATCATGTTTAGAAGTGTCTGGTTGAAACGTTCAACCATTCCGTTTCCCTGTGGATGGTAAGGGGTTGTTCTGCTTTTCTTTATGCCTGTTATATCGCACAGTTTCTTTATGACTTTCCCTTCAAAGCACTGTCCCTTATCGCTATGAAGTCTTGCCGGGAAACCGTAATGCACAAAAAAGTTTTCATACAATACGCGGGCAGTAGTAGCTGCTGTTTGGTTTCTTGTCGGAATGGCTTGTGCATACCTTGAAAAGTGGTCCGTTATTACGAGGATGTTTTCGTACCCGCCTTTTGAGCGTTCCAAAGAGAGGTAATCGATACACACAAGTTCCATTGGCGCACTGGATGTGATATTTATCAGCTCTGTAGCTTTTGATGGAGTAACCTTTCTCCGAATGCATCTTCCACACATCTGTACCTTGGTCTTGATAAACTTGTCCATACCAGGCCAGTAAAAGCGTTGCTTTATGAGAAATAAGCTGCGATCCCTTCCCTGGTGGCCAAGGTCATTATGATATGCGTTGAATATGATATCTCTAAGAGATTCTGGTAACATAAGTTGTTGGTATTCCTCACCATTAACTATGCCATGGTGGTAGAGTACCCCTTTCTGAATAGACAACTTGTCCCAAATTCCGAGATATCTAGCATCAATAGCATGTGCATCAAGTTGCGTCTTTGTCGGTTTCTGGCTGTCTACGACACCATTGACAATGTAACCAATGTCATGATCAATGGATTGTGCTTTGATCCAGTCTTGTAACGTCAACGATGTCCACTCACGATGTCCTCTGATAGCGGATCCTCCTGAGCTGCTACTATATCATCCGACCCGGTACTAACCAGATTCTCTACAAATGAGAACTCTTCTGAGGTTGCATTAATGGCCTGAGAAATAGCTTTCAGTACCTCTGGAAATATGCACTGTTCAGAAGAATCAGAAGGCGACTTTCGTATCGATAGTCCATCTGCATCGCCATTACTTGTCCCGCATCTGTACTTTATGCTAAAGTTGTAACTGCAGAGGTCTGATACCCACCGTTGTCTCGTTGCATCTAGCTTAGCCGTAGTCAGTACATAGGTAAGGGGGTTATTATCGGTAACCACCTCAAATGTAGCCCCATACAAATAGTCGTGAAACCTGTCGGCCACAGCCCACTTTAAGGCTAAAAATTCCAACTTGTGTGCTGGGTAATTCTTCTCCGCCGGTTTCAAACTTCGACTTGCGTAAGCAACTACACGACTGATACCATCTTGCTCCTGGTATAGGACTGCTCCGAGTCCGGTACTCGAAGCGTCCGTATGTAGCTTGAATGGTCGATCATAGTCTGCATATGCCAAAACAGGTGGGTGTGTCAAATTGTAGATTAGGTAACTCTGGCCTTAAAGAATTCGCACTTTGATGCCTTTAACTTCAGTCTATGTTGCTGTAACCGTTGGAACATAGCCTCTAACCGAGTCAAATGCTCCTCAAAGGTTGCGGAGAATATGATGATGTCATCAAGGTAGATTAAACAATCACGGAGATTGAGGTCACCCATACATCTTTCCATCACCCTTTGGAAGGTCGCAGGCGCATTACATAGACCAAATGGCATACGATTGAACTCGTAAAATCCAAGAGTTCCTACCTGGAACGCTGTCTTAGGCTTGTCTTTTTCTTCAATCTCAACCTGCCAATACCCACTGCGCAAATCGAGTTTCGAGAAGTATTTAGCCTTGGCGAGAAGGTGTAACGTATCTTCGACTCTTGGGATGGCATACGCATCTTTCACTGTCCGGTTGTTGAGTTTGCGATAGTCGACGCAAAATCGTATTGTACCGTCTTTCTTTCGCACAACAACTACGTTGGAAGAAAATGGGCTCTGACTTGGTCGTATGGCATCTGCTTCAATCATCTCATTGAGATGTTCGCGGATCTCCTGGAATAACGCTGGTGGTATGCGACGATTGGCTTCTTTGAATGGCTGTTCGGTATCCAGTTTAATTGTGTGTTTAGTGAGGTCGCATGTTCCTAAATCGGTAAAACTGTTCGAAAAAATTGATGTCCATTTAGATAGAAAATTTAAAGCTTGTGTTTTCTGATCAGGTGTTAACTTGGAGTCCTCCAACGAGACATCCTTTGATAATCCTGATGCTTTGTCGCGATGCTCCGTATCTGTTGATGCTAAATGTTGAGACATCGTTGCGCTCGTGCCAGCGCCTATCGGATCAACATTCCTAAGAATTTTAACCTCCCGGAGCTCGCATAGGTCTGATCTCGGTTTAATTTCAAGAACCTTCGCTGACATGTTGAAAATCCGAACCGGGACTCGTTGACTATTTCCGGGCTTGTCTAAAGACACAACACGCGGACAAACACCGATCCGAGTAGATGCTGCTTCTGTCTGCTCGGTAACCGCTGTGTCACTGTCAGTCTTCTTTCGCACAAAGCCGGAAACAGTGATAACTTCCATTGGTTGAACTCTGATACTGGTATGATTTGTTGACTTAACAACTCCAACGAAATCATTTTGTACAGACACAAAGGCATCATTCCATTCCTGGGGAACGTTCTTATCATGCTGGCATATCTCTTTATATGGTCTGATGACGTTCGTTCCTATAACCATTGGAACCGCCAAATTATAATCCGTAGACGGAACGACCAGTACAGGTACTTCAATATGCATAATGTTTAAGGCGGGAACCTGTATATATCCTTCAATATATCCCAAATATGGAAGTCTATTCCCATCGGCTCCTTGAAGATTTAACCGTAAATCATCCAATGATGTTAAAGGTGGTAATGGACAAATGGATCGATACAAATCCTCCGACACTGTCGAAACCATCGATCCACTGTCAATAAGGGCTGGTGTTTTTATGCCACAGAAAACTACAGAAGACTCATTGGCATGGCCAATTAATCTACTGAAGAGTGCTTTGGGGTTGGGGCGTGTGTTTTGGTTGTCTCCATGTTGCCCTGGAATGGAGACATCTACATGTTTAACGGTCCCTTTGCCCTTTCAGTTGTTGCTTTTGTTGTAGTAAGGTTTTCTTTTCTGTCTTGTGTTGTGTCCACTGATTTCTTATTAGCATTCTTATTGGCATTCTTTTCTTTCCAACTGGTTGGTGATGGAGATCTTCTGTCTCTGCCATCTCTAGCCCAGTTCCTTCTTAATGCATTCTCTTTCTTCAACTGTTCCATTTGATTTTCTAAAGATGATAATTTTTTCATTAGTGCATCAAATTTTGACTCGTCTTTTATGTCGAATGAGACCGTTTTAAGATGTATTCCTGCATTTGCATTTAAATTCATCTCATGTTCTTCCTTTCTGACTTCTCTCCGCAGCGAATCAAAATCTGTGTTCTTTTCAAAGTGTATTCGTGTAGCATTCTTTAGCCTATCGTTTATGAGGAACTTCCAAAACTTTGTTCTTAACATATCATTCTTTGCTTCTTCTTTAACATGACCTTTTTCTATTGCTCTCTGTATAATTTCTTCTAAGCGCAGAGCCCATGCAGTTACGGACGAGCCCCCAAATATAACAGGTGGTGAAAAATCGTTCCTCAACCGGGACTCGAACCCAGGGTCTCTGGTTTACCGTACCAGGGCTCTAACCACTGAGCTATCGAGGACACACGGTTAGGAATCGATATTTCACCATATACCTGTACCCGGTTACATATATTCAGTTCTTACTTATATATATATTCAGTTCTTACACATATATATTCAGTTCTTACAAATATATATTCAGTTCTTACACATATATATTCAGTTCTTACACATATATATTCAGTTCTTACACATATATATTCCATTCTTACACATATATATTCAGTTCTTACACATATATATTCACTACTTACACATATATATTCCGTTCTTACACATATATTCCGTTCTTACACATATATTACACATATATATTCCGTTCTTACACATATATATTCCGTTGTTACTCATATATATTCCGTTCTTACGCATATATATTCAGTTCTAACTCATATATATTCACTTCTTACACATAGATATTCAGTTCTTACACATATATTCCGTTCTTACACATATATACACATATATATACCGTCCTTACACATACATATTCCGTTCTTACACGTACATATTCCGTTCTTACACATATATATTCCGTTCTTACACATATATATTCCGTTCTTAAGCATATATTCAGTTCTAACTCATATATATTCAGTTCTTATACGTATATATTCACTTCTTACACATATATATTCCGTTCTTACACATATATTTTCAGTACTTACAGATATATATTCACTTCTTACGCATACATATTCAGTTCTTACGCATACATATTCAGTTGTTACGCATATATATTCATTTCTTACACATATATGTTCAGTTCTTACACATATATATTCCGTTCTTACACGTACATATTCCGTTCTTACACATATATATTCCGTTCTTACACATATATATTCCGTTCTTACACATATATATTCAGTTCTTACACATATATATTCCCTTCTTACACATATATATTCAGTTCTTACACATATATATTCAGTTCTTACACATATATACACATATATATTCCGTTCTTACACATATATATTCCGTTCTTACACAAATATATTCCGTTCTTACACATATATATTCCGTTCTTACGCATATATATTCAGTTCTTACGCATAT
Source organism: Cyrtodaria siliqua (assembly GCA_037043455.1). Classification (NCBI taxonomy): domain Eukaryota; kingdom Metazoa; phylum Mollusca; class Bivalvia; order Adapedonta; family Hiatellidae; genus Cyrtodaria; species Cyrtodaria siliqua. The sequence continues at coordinate 33,540 of JAWPHD010017008.1, read as the reverse complement.
ATATTCAGTTCTTACACATATATATTCAGTTCTTACAAATATATATTCAGTTCTTACACATATATATTCAGTTCTTACACATATATATTCAGTACTTACACATATATATTCCGTTCTTGCACATATATATTCCGTTCTTACACATATATATTCCGTTCTTACACATATATATTCCGTTCTTACACATATTTATTCAGTTCTTACACATATATATTCAGTCCTTACGCATATATATTCCGTTCTTACACATATATATTCCGTTCTTACGCATATATATTCAGTTCTTACGCATATATATTCAGTTCTTACACATATATATTCAGTTCTTACAAATATATATTCAGTTCTTACACATATATATTCAGTTCTTACACATATATATTCCGTTCTTACACATATATATTCATTTCTTACATATATATGTTCAGTTCTTACACATATATATTCCGTTCTTACACGTACATATTCCGTTATTACACATATATATTTCGTTCTTACACATATATATTCAGTTATTATACATATATATTCACTTCTTACACATTTATAATCAGTTCTTACACATATATATTCCGTTCTTACACATATATACACATATATATTCCGTTCTTACACGTACATATTTCGTTCTTACACATATATATTCCGTTCTTACACATATATATTCCGTTCTTACACATATACATTCAGTTCTTACACATATATATTCCCTTCTTACACATATATATTCAGTTCTTACACATATATATTCAGTTCTGACACATATATACACATATATATTCCGTTCTTACACATATATATTCCGTTCTTACACAAATATATTCCGTTCTTACACATATATGATCCGTTCTTACGCATATATATTCAGTTCTTACGCATATATATTCAGTTCTTACACATATATATTTAGTTCTTACAAATATATATTCAGTTCTTACACATATATATTCAGTTCTTAGACATATATATTCAGTACTTACACATATATATTCCGTTCTTGCACATATATATTCCGTTCTTACACATATATTTCGTTCTTACACGTACATATTCAGTTCTTAAACATATATATTCCCTTCTTACACATATATATTCAGTTCTTACACATATATATTCAGTTCTTACACATATATACACATATATATTCCGTTCTTACACATATATATTCCGTTCTTACACAAATATATTCCGTTCTTACACATATATGATCCGTTCTTACGCATATATATCCAGTTCTTACGCATATATATTCAGTTCTTACACATATATATTTAGTTCTTACAAATATATATTCAGTTCTTACACATATATATTCAGTTCTTACACATATATATTCAGTACTTACACATATATATTCCGTTCTTGCACATATATATTCCGTTCTTACACATATATATTCCGTTCTTACACGTATATATTCAGTTCTTACACATATATATTCAGTTCTTACGCATATATATTCCGTTCTTACACATATATATTCCGTTCTTACGCATATATATTCAGTTCTTACGCATATATATTCATTTCTTACACATATATGTTCAGTTCTTACGCATATATATTCAGTTTTACGAATATATATTCAGTTCTTACGCATATATATTCAGTTCTGTCACATATATATTCAGTTCTTACACATATATATTCCGTTCTTACACATATTTATTCCGTTCTTACACATATATATTCAGTTCTTACACATATATATTCAGTTCTTACACATATATATTGACATCTTACACATATATATTCCGTTCTTACACATATATATTCAGTAATTACAGATATATATTCAGTTCTTACGCATATATATTCAGTTCTTACGCATACGTATTCAGTTCTTACGCATATATATTTATTTCTTACACATATATGTTCAGTTCTTACACATATATATTCCGTTCTTACACATATATATTCAGTTCTTACACATATATATTCCCTTCTTACACATATATATTCAGTTCTTACACATATATATTCAGTTCTTACACATATATATTCCGTTCTTACGCATATATATTCAGTTCTTACGCATATTCAGTTCTTACACATATATATTCAGTTCTTACATATATATATTCACTTCTTACACATATATATTTAGTTCTTACACATATATATTCAGTACTTACACATATATATTCCGTTCTTATACATATATGTTCAGTTATTATGCATATACATTCAGTTTTACGCATATGTATTCAGTTCTTACGCATATATATTCCGTTCTTACACATATTTATTCTGTTCTTACACATATATATTCCGTTCTTACACATATATATTCAGTTCTTACACATATATATTCACTTCTTACACATATATATTCCGTTCTTACACATATATATTCAGTTCTTACAGATATATATTCAGTTATTACGCATATATATTCAGTTCTTAAGCATAAATATTCATTTCTTACGCATATATATTCATTTCTTACACATATATGTTCAGTTCTTAAACATATATATTCCGTTCTTACACGTACATATTCCGTTCTTACACATATATATTCCGTTCTTACACATATATATTCCGTTCTTACACATATATATTCAGTTCTTACACATATATATTCCCTTCTTACACATATATATTCAGTTCTTACACATATATATTCCTTTCTTACACATATATACACATATATATTCCGTTCTTACACATATATTTCGTTCTTACACGTACATATTCCGTTCTTACACATATATATTCCTTTTTTACAAATATATATTCCGTTCTTTCGCATATATATTCAGTTCTTACTCATATATATTCAGTTCTTACACATATATATTCAGTTCTTACAAATATATATTCAGTTCTTACACATATATATTCAGTTCTTACACATATATATTCAGTCCTTACACATATATATTCCATTCTTACACATATATATTCAGTTCTTACACATATATATTCACTACTTACACATATATATTCCGTTCTTACACATATATTCCGTTCTTACACATATATTCCGTTCTTACACATATTTATTCTGTTCTTACACATATATATTCCGTTCTTACACATATATATTCAGTTCCTACACATATATATTCACTTCTTACACATATATATTCCGTTCTTACACATATATATTCAGTTCTTACAGATATATATTCAGTTATTACGCATATATATTCAGTTCTTACGCATAAATATTCATTTCTTACGCATATATATTCATTTCTTACACATATATGTTCAGTTCTTAAACATATATATTCCGTTCTTACACGTACATATTCCGTTCTTACACATATATATTCCGTTCTTACACATATATATTCCGTTCTTACACATATATATTCAGTTCTTACACATATATATTCCCTTCTTACACATATATATTCAGTTCTTACACATATATATTCCCTTCTTACACATATATACACATATATATTCCGTTCTTACACATATATTTCGTTCTTACACGTACATATTCCGTTCTTACACATATATATTCCTTTTTTACAAATATATATTCCGTTCTTTCGCATATATATTCAGTTCTTACTCATATATATTCAGTTCTTACACATATATATTCAGTTCTTACAAATATATATTCAGTTCTTACACATATATATTCAGTTCTTACACATATATATTCAGTCCTTACACATATATATTCCATTCTTACACATATATATTCAGTTCTTACACATATATATTCACTACTTACACATATATATTCCGTTCTTACACATATATTCCGTTCTTACACATATATACACATATATATTCCGTTCTTACACATACATATTCCGTTCTTACACGTACATATTCCGTTCTTACACATATATATTCCGTTGTTACTCATATATATTCCGTTCTTACGCATATATATTCAGTTCTAACTCATATATATTCACTTCTTACACATATATATTCAGTTCTTACACATATATTCCGTTCTTACACATATATACACATATATATACCGTCCTTACACATACATATTGCGTTCTTACACGTACATATTCCGTTCTTACACATATATATTCCGTTCTTACACATATATATTCCGTTCGTAAGCATATATTCAGTTCTAACTCATATATATTCAGTTCTTATACATATATATTCACTTCTTACACATATATATTCCGTTCTTACACATATATATTCAGTACTTACAGATATATATTCACTTCTTACGCATACATATTCAGTTCTTAAGCATACATATTCAGTTGTTACGCATATATATTCATTTCTTACACATATATGTTCAGTTCTTACACATATATATTCCGTTCTTACACGTACATATTCCGTTCTTACACATATATATTCCGTTCTTACACATATATATTCCGTTCTTACACATATATCTTCAGTTCTTACACATATATATTCCCTTCTTACACATATATATTCAGTTCTTACACATATATATTCAGTTCTTACACATATATACACATATATATTCCGTTCTTACACATATATATTCCGTTCTTACACAAATATATTCCGTTCTTACACATATATATTCCGTTCTTACGCATATATATTCAGTTCTTACGCATATATATTCAGTTCTTACACATATATATTCAGTTCTTACAAATATATATTCAGTTCTTACACATATATATTCAGTTCTTACACATATATATTCAGTACTTACACATATATATTCCGTTCTTGCACATATATATTCCGTTCTTACACATATATATTCCGTTCTTACACATATATATTCCGTTCTTACACATATTTATTCAGTTCTTACACATATGTATTCAGTTCTTACACATATATGTTCAGTTCTTACGCATATATATTCAGTTTTACGCATATGTATTCAGTTCTTACACATATATGTTCAGTTCTTACGCATATATATTCAGTTTTACGAATATATATTCAGTTCTTACGCATATATATTCAGTTCTTACACATATATATTCCGTTCTTACGCATATATATTCAGTTCTTACGCATATATATTCCGTTCTTACGCATATATATTCAGTTATTACGCATATATATTCAATTCTTATACATATATGTTCAGTTATTATGCATATATATTCAGTTTTACGCATATGTATTAAGTTCTTACGCATATATATTCAGTTCTTACACATATATATTCAGTTCTTACACATATATATTCCGTTCTTACACATATTTATTCTGTTCTTACACATATATATTCCGTTCTTACACATATATATTCTGTTCTTACACATATATATTCCCTTCTTACACATATATATTCAGTTCTTACACATATATATTCAGTTCTTACACATATATACACATATATATTCCGTTCTTACACATATATATTCCGTTCTTACACAAATATATTCCGTTCTTACACATATATGATCCGTTCTTACGCATATATATCCAGTTCTTACGCATATATATTCAGTTCTTACACATATATATTTAGTTCTTACAAATATATATTCCGTTCTTACACATATTTATTCTGTTCTTACACATATATATTCCGTTCTTACACATATATATTCAGTTCTTACACATATATATTCACTTCTTACACATATATATTCCGTTCTTACACATATATATTCAGTTCTTACAGATATATATTCAGTTATTACGCATATATATTCAGTTCTTAAGCATAAATATTCATTTCTTACGCATATATATTCATTTCTTACACATATATGTTCAGTTCTTAAACATATATATTCCGTTCTTACACGTACATATTCCGTTCTTACACATATATATTCCGTTCTTACACATATATATTCCGTTCTTACACATATATATTCAGTTCTTACACATATATATTCCCTTCTTACACATATATATTCAGTTCTTACACATATATATTCCTTTCTTACACATATATACACATATATATTCCGTTCTTACACATATATTTCGTTCTTACACGTACATATTCCGTTCTTACACATATATATTCCTTTTTTACAAATATATATTCCGTTCTTTCGCATATATATTCAGTTCTTACTCATATATATTCAGTTCTTACACATATATATTCAGTTCTTACAAATATATATTCAGTTCTTACACATATATATTCAGTTCTTACACATATATATTCAGTCCTTACACATATATATTCCATTCTTACACATATATATTCAGTTCTTACACATATATATTCACTACTTACACATATATATTCCGTTCTTACACATATATTCCGTTCTTACACATATATTCCGTTCTTACACATATTTATGCTGTTCTTACACATATATATTCCGTTCTTACACATATATATTCAGTTCCTACACATATATATTCACTTCTTACACATATATATTCCGTTCTTACACATATATATTCAGTTCTTACAGATATATATTCAGTTATTACGCATATATATTCAGTTCTTACGCATAAATATTCATTTCTTACGCATATATATTCATTTCTTACACATATATGTTCAGTTCTTAAACATATATATTCCGTTCTTACACGTACATATTCCGTTCTTACACATATATATTCCGTTCTTACACATATATATTCCGTTCTTACACATATATATTCAGTTCTTACACATATATATTCCCTTCTTACACATATATATTCAGTTCTTACACATATATATTCCCTTCTTACACATATATACACATATATATTCCGTTCTTACACATATATTTCGTTCTTACACGTACATATTCCGTTCTTACACATATATATTCCTTTTTTACAAATATATATTCCGTTCTTTCGCATATATATTCAGTTCTTACTCATATATATTCAGTTCTTACACATATATATTCAGTTCTTACAAATATATATTCAGTTCTTACACATATATATTCAGTTCTTACACATATATATTCAGTCCTTACACATATATATTCCATTCTTACACATATATATTCAGTTCTTACACATATATATTCACTACTTACACATATATATTCCGTTCTTACACATATATTCCGTTCTTACACATATATACACATATATATTCCGTTCTTACACATACATATTCCGTTCTTACACGTACATATTCCGTTCTTACACATATATATTCCGTTGTTACTCATATATATTCCGTTCTTACGCATATATATTCAGTTCTAACTCATATATATTCACTTCTTACACATATATATTCAGTTCTTACACATATATTCCGTTCTTACACATATATACACATATATATACCGTCCTTACACATACATATTCCGTTCTTACACGTACATATTCCGTTCTTACACATATATATTCCGTTCTTACACATATATATTCCGTTCTTAAGCATATATTCAGTTCTAACTCATATATATTCAGTTCTTATACATATATATTCACTTCTTACACATATATATTCCGTTCTTACACATATATATTCAGTACTTACAGATATATATTCACTTCTTACGCATACATATTCAGTTCTTAAGCATACATATTCAGTTGTTACGCATATATATTCATTTCTTACACATATATGTTCAGTTCTTACACATATATATTCCGTTCTTACACGTACATATTCCGTTCTTACACATATATATTCCGTTCTTACACATATATATTCCGTTCTTACACATATATCTTCAGTTCTTACACATATATATTCCCTTCTTACACATATATATTCAGTTCTTACACATATATATTCAGTTCTTACACATATATACACATATATATTCCGTTCTTACACATATATATTCCGTTCTTACACAAATATATTCCGTTCTTACACATATATATTCCGTTCTTACGCATATATATTCAGTTCTTACGCATATATATTCAGTTCTTACACATATATATTCAGTTCTTACAAATATATATTCAGTTCTTACACATATATATTCAGTTCTTACACATATATATTCAGTACTTACACATATATATTCCGTTCTTGCACATATATATTCCGTTCTTACACATATATATTCCGTTCTTACACATATATATTCCGTTCTTACACATATTTATTCAGTTCTTACACATATGTATTCAGTTCTTACACATATATGTTCAGTTCTTACGCATATATATTCAGTTTTACGCATATGTATTCAGTTCTTACACATATATGTTCAGTTCTTACGCATATATATTCAGTTTTACGAATATATATTCAGTTCTTACGCATATATATTCAGTTCTTACACATATATATTCCGTTCTTACGCATATATATCCAGTTCTTACGCATATATATTCCGTTCTTACGCATATATATTCAGTTATTACGCATATATATTCAATTCTTATACATATATGTTCAGTTATTATGCATATATATTCAGTTTTACGCATATGTATTAAGTTCTTACGCATATATATTCAGTTCTTACACATATATATTCAGTTCTTACACATATATATTCCGTTCTTACACATATTTATTCTGTTCTTACACATATATATTCCGTTCTTACACATATATATTCTGTTCTTACACATATATATTCACTTCTTACACATATATATTCCGTTCTTACACATATATATTCAGTTCTTACAGATATATATTAAGTTATTACGCATAAATATTCAGCTCTTACGCATAAATATTCATTTCTTACGCATATATATTCATTTCTTACACATATATGTTCAGTTCTTACACATATATATTCAGTTCTTACACGTACATGTACCGTTCTTACACATATATATTCCGTTCTTACACATATATATTCCCTTCTTACAGATATATATTCCCTTCTTACACATATATATTCAATTCTTACATATATATTCCCTTCTTACACATATATATACATATATATTCCGTTCTTACACATATATTTCGTTCTTACACGTACATATTCCGTTCTTACGCATATATATTCCGTTCCTACACATATATATTCCGTTCTTTCGCATATATATTCAGTTCTTACTCATATATATTCCGTTCTTACACAAATATATTCCGTTCTTACACATATATATTCCGTTCTTACGCATATATATTCAGTTCTTACGCATATTCAGTTCTTACACATATATATTCAGTTCTTACACATATATATTCACTTCTTACACATATATATTTAGTACTTACACATATATATTCAGTACTTACACATATATATTCCGTTCTTACACAGATATATTCCGTTCTTAAACATATATATTCAGTTCTTACGCATATATATTCCGTTCTTACACATATATATTCCGTTCTTACACATATATATTCAGTTCTTACGCATATATATTCAATTCTTATACATATATGTTCAGTTATTATGCATATACATTCAGTTTTACGCATATGTATTCAGTTCTTACGCATATATATTCCGTTCTTACACATATTTATTCTGTTCTTACACGTATATATTCAGTTCTTACACATATATATTCAGTTCTTACGCATATATATTCCGTTCTTACACATATATATTCCGTTCTTACGCATATATATTCCGTTCTTACGCATATATATTCAGTTATTAAGCATATTCAGTTCTTACACATATATATTCAGTTCTTACACATATATATTCACTTCTTACACATATATTTTGTACTTACACATATATATTCAGTACTTACACATATATATTCAGTTCTTACACATATATATTCCGTTCTTAAACATATATATTCAGTTCTTACGCATATATATTCCGTTCTTACACATATATATTCCGTTCTTACACATATATTTCGTTCTTACACGTACATATTCCGTTCTTACACATATATATTCCTTTTTTACACATATATATTCCGTTCTTTCGCATATATATTCAGTTCTTACTCATATATATTCAGTTGTTACACATATATATTCAGTTCTTACAAATATATATTCAGTTCTTACACATATATATTCAGTTCTTGCACATATATATTCAGTTCTTACACATATATATTCCATTCTTACACATACATATTCAGTTCTTACACATATATATTCACTACTTACACATATATATTCCGTTATTACACATATATTCCGTTCTTACACATATATACTTATATATATTCCGTTCTTACACATACATATTCCGTTCTTACACGTACATATTCCGTTCTTTACACATATATATTCCGTTGTTACTCATATATATTCCGTTCTTACGTATATATATTCAGTTCTAACTCATATATATTCACTTCTTACACATATATATTCAGTTCTTACACATATATTCCGTTCTTACACATATATACACATATATATACCGTTCTTACACATACATATTCCGTTCTTACACGTACATATTCCGTTCTTACACATATATATTCCGTTCTTACACATATAAATTCCGTTCTTAAGCATATATTCTGTTCTAACTCATATATATTCAGTTCTTATACATATATATTCACTTCTTACACATATATATTCCGTTCTTACACATATATATTCAGTACTTACAGATATATATTCAGTTCTTACGCATACATATTCAGTTCTTAAGCATACATATTCAGTTGTTACGCATATATATTCATTTCTTACACATATATGTTCAGTTCTTACACATATATATTTCGTTCTTACACGTACATATTCCGTTCTTACACATATATATTCCGTTCTTACACATATATATTCCGTTCTTACACATATATATTCAGTTCTTACACATATATATTCCCCTTCTTACATATATATATTCAGTTCTTACACATATATATTCAGTTCTTACACATATATACACATATATATTCCGTTCTTACACATATATATTCCGTTCTTACACAAATATATTCCGTTCTTACACATATATATTCCGTTCTTACGCATATATATTCAGTTCTTACGCATATATATTCCGTTCTTACACATATATATTCCGTTCTTACACGTATATATTCAGTTCTTACACATATATATTCAGTTCTTACGCATATATATTCCGTTCTTACACATATATATTCCGTTCTTACGCATATATATTCAGTTCTTACGCATATATATTCATTTCTTACACATATATATTCCGTTCTTACACATATATATTCCGTTCTTACACATATATATTCAGTTTCTTACACATATATATTCCCTTCTTACATATATATATTCAGTTCTTACACATATATATTCAGTTCTTACACATATATACACATATATATTCCGTTCTTACACATATATATTCCGTTCTTACACAAATATATTCCGTTCTTACACATATATATTCCGTTCTTACGCATATATATTCAGTTCTTACGCATATATATTCAGTTCTTACACATATATATTCAGTTCTTACAAATATATATTCAGTTCTTACACATATATATTCAGTTCTTACACATATATATTCAGTACTTACACATATATATTCCGTTCTTGCACATATATATTCCGTCATTACACATATATATTCCGTTCTTACACATATATATTCCGTTCTTACACATATATATTCAGTTCTTACACATATATATTCAGTTCTTACGCATATATATTCCATTCTTACACATATATATTCCGTTCTTACGCATATATATTCAGTTCTTACGCATATATATCATTTATTACACATATATGTTCAGTTCTTACGCATATATATTCAGTTTTACGAATATATATTCAGTTCTTACGCATATATATTCAGTTCTTACACATATATATTCCGTTCTAACGCATATATATTCAGTTCTTACGCATATATATTCAATTCATATACATATATGTTCAGTTATTATGCATATATATTCAGTTTTACGCATATGTATTAAGTTCTTACGCATATATATTCAGTTCTTACACATATATATTCAGTTCTTACACATATATATTCCGTTCTTACACATATTTATTCTGTTCTTACACATATATATTCCGTTCTTACACATATATATTCTGTTTACACATATATATTCACTTCTTACACATATATATTCCGTTCTTACACATATATATTCAGTTTTTACAGATATATATTCAGTTATTACGCATATATATTCAGTTCTTACGCATATATATTCATTTCTTACACATATATATTTAGTTCTTACACATATATATTCAGTACTTACACATATATATTCCGTTCTTACACATATATATTCCGTTCTTAAACATATATATTCAGTTCTTACGCATATATATTCCGTTCTTACACATATATATTCCCTTCTTACACATATATATTCAATTCTTACACATATATATTCCCTTCTTACACATATATACACATATATATTCCGTTCTTACACATATATTTCGTTCTTACAAGTACATATTCCGTTCTTACGCATATATATTCCGTTCTTACACATATATATTCCGTTCTTTCGCATATATATTCAGTTCTTACTCATATATATTCAGTTCTTACACATATATATTCAGTTCTTACAAATATATATTCAGTTCTTACACATATATATTCAGTTCTTACACATATATATTCCATTCTTGCACATATATATATTTCTTACACATATATGTTCAGTTCTTACACATATATATTCCGTTCTTACACGTACATATTCCGTTCTTACACATATATATTTCGTTTTTACACATATATATTCAGTTCTTATACATATATATTCACTTCTTACACATATATAATCAGTTCTTACACATATATATTCCGTTCTTACACATATATACACATATATATTCCGTTCTTACACGTACATATTTCGTTCTGACACATATATATTCCGTTCTTACACATATATATTCCGTTCTTACACATATACATTCAGTTCTTACACATATATATTCCCTTCTTACACATATATATTCAGTTCTTACACATATATATTCAGTTCTTACACATATATACACATATATATTCCGTTCTTACACATATATATTCCGTTCTTACACAAATATATTCCGTTCTTACACATATATGATCCGTTCTTACGCATATATATTCAGTTCTTACGCATATATATTCAGTTCTTACACATATATATTTAGTTCTTACAAATATATATTCAGTTCTTACACATATATATTCAGTTCTTACACATATATATTCAGTACTTACACATATATATTCCGTTCTTGCACATATATATTCCGTTCTTACACATATATATTCTGTTCTTACACATATATATTCCGTTCTTACACATATATATTCAGTTCTTACACATATATATTCAGTTCTTACGCATATATATTCCGTTCTTACACATATATATTCCGTTCTTACGCATATATATTCAGTTCTTACGCATATATATTCATTTCTTACACATATATGTTCAGTTCTTACGCATATATATTCAGTTTTACGAATATATATTCAGTTCTTACGCATATATATTCAGTTCTGTCACATATATATTCAGTTCTTACACATATATATTCCGTTCTTACACATATTTATTCCGTTCTTACACATATATATTCCGTTCTTACACATATATATTCAGTTCTTACACATATATATTGACTTCTTACACATATATATTCCGTTCTTACACATATATATTCCGTACTTACAGATATATATTCAGTTCTTACGCATATATATTTAGTTCTTACGCATACATATTCAGTTCTTACGCATATATATTCATTTCTTACACATATATGTTCAGTTCTTACACATATATATTCCGTTCTTACACATATATATTCAGTTCTTACACATATATATTCCCTTCTTACACATATATATTCAGTTCTTACACATATATATTCAGTTCTTACACATATATACACATATATATTCCGTTCTTACACATATATATTCCGTTCTTACACAAATATATTCCGTTCTTACACATATATATTCCGTTCTTACGCATATATATTCAGTTCTTACGCATATTCAGTTCTTACTCATATATATTCAGTTCTTACACACATATATTCACTTCTTACACATATATATTTAGTTCTTACACATATATATTCAGTACTTACACATATATATTCCGTTCTTACACATATATATTCCGTTCTTAAACATATATATTCAGTTCTTACGCATATATATTCCGTTCTTACACATATATATTCCGTTCTTACGCATATATATTCAGTTCTTACGCATATATATTCAATTCTTATACATATATGTTCAAATTATTATGCATATACATTCAGTTTTACGCATATGTATTCAGTTCTTACGCATATATATTCCGTTGTTACACATATTTATTCTGTTCTTACACATATATATTCCGTTCTTACACATATATATTCAGTTCTTACACATATATATTCACTTCTTACACATATATATTCCGTTCTTACACATATATATTCAGTTCTTACACATATATATTCAGTTATTACGCATATATATTCAGTTCTTACGCATAAATATTCATTTCTTACGCATATATATTCATTTCTTACACATATATGTTCAGTTCTTAAACATATATATTCCGTTCTTACACGTACATATTCCGTTCTTACACATATATATTCCGTTCTTACACATATATATTCCGTTCTTACACATATATATTCAGTTCTTACACATATATATTCCCTTCTTACACATATATATTCTGTTCTTACACATATATATTTCGTTCTTACACATATATACACATATATATTCCGTTCTAACACATATATTTCGTTCTTACACGTACATATTCCGTTCTTACACATATATATTCCGTTCTTACACATATATATTCAGTTCTTACACATATATATTCCATTCTTACACATATATATTCAGTTCTTACACATATATATTCACTACTTACACATATATATTCCGTTCTTACACATATATTCCGTTCTTACTCATATATACACATATATATTCCGTTGTTACACATACATATTCCGTTCTTACACGTACATATTCCGTTCTTACACATATATATTCCGTTGTTACTCATATATATTCCGTTCTTACGCATATATATTCAATTCTAACTCATATATATTCACTTCTTACACATATATATTCAGTTCTTACACATATATTCCGTTCTTACACATATATACACATATATATACCGTTCTTACACATACATATTCCGTTCTTACACGTACATATTCCGTTCTTACACATATATATTCCGTTCTTACACATATATATTCCGTTCTTAAGCATATATTCAGTTCTAACTCATATATATTCAGTTCTTATACATATATATTCACTTCTTACACATATATATTCCGTTCTTACACATATATATTCAATACTTACAGATATATATTCAGTTCTTACGCATACATATTCAGTTCTTACGCATACATATTCTGTTGTTACGCATATATATTCATTTCTTACACATATATGTTCAGTTCTTACACATATATATTCCGTTCTTACACGTACATATTCCGTTCTTACACATATATATTCCGTTCTTACACATATATATTCCGTTCTTACACATATATATTCAGTTCTTACACATATATATTCCCTTCTTACACATATATATTCAGTTCTTACACATATATATTCAGTTCTTACACATATATACACATATATATTCCGTTCTTACACATATATATTCCGTTCTTACACAAATATATTCCGTTCTTACACATATATATTCCGTTCTTACGCATATATATTCAGTTCTTACACATATATATTCAGTTCTTACAAATATATATTCAGTTCTTACACATATATATTCAGTTCTTACACATATATATTGAGTACTTACACATATATATTCCGATCTTGCACATATATATTCCGTTCTTACACATATATATTCCGTTCTTACACATATATATTCAGTTCTTACACATATATATTCAGTTCGTACGCATATATATTCCGTTCTTACACATATATATTCCGTTCTTACGCATATATATTCAGTTCTTACGCATATATATCATTTCTTACACATATATGTTCAGTTCTTACGCATATATATTCAGTTTTACGAATATATATTCAGTTCTTACGCATATATATTCAGTTCTTACACATATATATTCCGTTCTTACGCATATATATTCAGTTCTTACGCATATATATTCAATTCTTATACATATATGTTCAGTTATTATGCATATATATTCAGTTTTACGCATATGTATTAAGTTCTTACGCATATATATTCAGTTCTTACACATATATATTCAGTTCTTACACATATATATTCCGTTCTTACACATATTTATTCTGTTCTTACACATATATATTCCGTTTTTACACATATATATTCTGTTCTTACACATATATATTCACTTCTTACACATATATATTCCGTTCTTACACATATATATTCAGTTCTTACAGATATATATTCAGTTATTACGCATATATATTCAGCTCTTACGTATAAATATTCATTTCTTACGCATATATATTCATTTCTTACACATATATGTTCCGTTCTTACACATATATATTCCGTTCTTACACGTACATATACCGTTCTTACACATATATATTCCGTTATTACACATATATATTCAGTTCTTACAGATATATATTCCCTTCTTACACATATATATTCAATTCTTACACATATATATTCCCTTCTTACACATATATACACATATATATTCTGTTCTTACACATATATTTCTTTCTTACACGTACATATTCCGTTCTTACGCATATATATTCCGTTCTTACACATATATATTCCGTTCCTTCGCATATCTATTCAGTTCTTACAAATATATATTCAGTTCTTACACATATATATTCAGTTCTTACACATATATATTCCGTTCTTTCACATATATATATTCCGTTCTTTCACATATATATTCACTTCTTACACATATATATTCACTTCTTACACATATATATTCCGTTCTTACACATATATTCCGTTCTTACACATATATACACATATATATTCCGTTCTTACACATACATATTCCGTTCTTACACGTACATATTCCGTTCTTACACATATATATTCCGTTCTTACACATATATATTCAGTTCTTACACATATATATTCCATTCTTACACATATATATTCAGTTCTTACACATATATATTCACTACTTACACATATATATTCCGTTCTTACACATATATTCCGTTCTTACTCATATATACACATATATATTCCGTTGTTACACATACATATTCCGTTCTTACACGTACATATTCCGTTCTTACACATATATATTCCGTTGTTACTCATATATATTCCGTTCTTACGCATATATATTCAATTCTAACTCATATATATTCACTTCTTACACATATATATTCAGTTCTTAGACATATATTCCGTTCTTACACATATATACACATATATATACCGTTCTTACACATACATATTCCGTTCTTACACGTACATATTCCGTTCTTACACATATATATTCCGTTCTTACACATATATATTCCGTTCTTAAGCATATATTCAGTTCTAACTCATATATATTCAGTTCTTATACATATATATTCACTTCTTACACATATATATTCCGTTCTTACACATATATATTCAATACTTACAGATATATATTCAGTTCTTACGCATACATATTCAGTTCTTACGCATACATATTCTGTTGTTACGCATATATATTCATTTCTTACACATATATGTTCAGTTCTTACACATATATATTCCGTTCTTACACGTACATATTCCGTTCTTACACATATATATTCCGTTCTTACACATATATATTCCGTTCTTACACATATATATTCAGTTCTTACACATATATATTCCCTTCTTACACATATATATTCAGTTCTTACACATATATATTCAGTTCTTACACATATATACACATATATATTCCGTTCTTACACATATATATTCCGTTCTTACACAAATATATTCCGTTCTTACACATATATATTCCGTTCTTACGCATATATATTCAGTTCTTACACATATATATTCAGTTCTTACAAATATATATTCAGTTCTTACACATATATATTCAGTTCTTACACATATATATTGAGTACTTACACATATATATTCCGATCTTGCACATATATATTCCGTTCTTACACATATATATTCCGTTCTTACACATATATATTCAGTTCTTACACATATATATTCAGTTCGTACGCATATATATTCCGTTCTTACACATATATATTCCGTTCTTACGCATATATATTCAGTTCTTACGCATATATATCATTTCTTACACATATATGTTCAGTTCTTACGCATATATATTCAGTTTTACGAATATATATTCAGTTCTTACGCATATATATTCAGTTCTTACACATATATATTCCGTTCTTACGCATATATATTCAGTTCTTACGCATATATATTCAATTCTTATACATATATGTTCAGTTATTATGCATATATATTCAGTTTTACGCATATGTATTAAGTTCTTACGCATATATATTCAGTTCTTACACATATATATTCAGTTCTTACACATATATATTCCGTTCTTACACATATTTATTCTGTTCTTACACATATATATTCCGTTTTTACACATATATATTCTGTTCTTACACATATATATTCACTTCTTACACATATATATTCCGTTCTTACACATATATATTCAGTTCTTACAGATATATATTCAGTTATTACGCATATATATTCAGCTCTTACGTATAAATATTCATTTCTTACGCATATATATTCATTTCTTACACATATATGTTCCGTTCTTACACATATATATTCCGTTCTTACACGTACATATACCGTTCTTACACATATATATTCCGTTATTACACATATATATTCAGTTCTTACAGATATATATTCCCTTCTTACACATATATATTCAATTCTTACACATATATATTCCCTTCTTACACATATATACACATATATATTCTGTTCTTACACATATATTTCTTTCTTACACGTACATATTCCGTTCTTACGCATATATATTCCGTTCTTACACATATATATTCCGTTCCTTCGCATATCTATTCAGTTCTTACAAATATATATTCAGTTCTTACACATATATATTCAGTTCTTACACATATATATTCCGTTCTTTCACATATATATATTCCGTTCTTTCACATATATATTCACTTCTTACACATATATATTCACTTCTTACACATATATATTCCGTTCTTACACATATATTCCGTTCTTACACATATATACACATATATATTCCGTTCTTACACATACATATTCCGTTCTTACACGTACATATTCCGTTCTTACACATATATATTCCGTTGTTACTCATATATATTCCGTTCTTACGCATATATATTCAGTTCTAACTCATATATATTCACTTCTTACACATATATATTCAGTTCTTACACATATATTCCGTTCTTACACATATATACACATATATATACCGTTCTTACACATGCATATTCCGTTCTTACACATATATATTCCGTTCTTACACGTACATATTCTCCGTTCTTACACATATATATTCCGTTCTTACGCATATATATTCCGTTCTTACGCATATATATTCAGTTCTTACGCATATAAATTCAGTTCTTACACATATATATTCAGTTCTTACACATATATATTCAATTCTTACACATATATATTCAGTTCTTACACATATATATTCAGTTCTTACGCATATATATTCAGTACTTACACATATATATTCCGTTCTTACACATATATATTCCGTTCTTAAACATATATATTCAGTTCTTACGCATATATATTCCGTTCTTACACATATATATTCCGTTCTTACGCATATATATTCAGTTCTTACGCATATATATTCAATTCTTATACATATATGTTCAGTTATTATGCATAAACATTCAGTTTTACGCATATGTATTCAGTTCTTACACATATATTCCGTTCTTACACATATTTATTCCGTTCTTACACATATATATTCCGTTCTTACACATATATATTCAGTTCTTACACATATATATTCACTTCTTACACATATATATTCCGTTCTTACACATATATATTCAGTTCTTACCGATATAAATGCAGTTATTACGCATATATATTCAGTTCTTACGCATAAATATTCATTTCTTACGCATATATATTCATTTCTTACACATATATGTTCAGTTCTTAAACATATATATTCCGTTCTTACACGTACATATTCCGTTCTTACAAATATATATTCCGTTCTTACACATATATATTCCGTTCTTACACATATATATTCAGTTCTTACACATATATATTCCCTTCTTACACATATATATTCAGTTCTTACACATATATATTCCGTTCTTACACATATATACACATATATATTCCGTTCTTACACATATATTTCGTTCTTACACGTACATATTCCGTTCTTACACATATATATTCCTTTTTTACACATATATATTCCGTTCTTTCGCATATATATTCAGTTCTTACTCATATATATTCAGTTCTTACACATATATATTCAGTTCTTACAAATATATATTCAGTTCTTACACATATATATTCAGTTCTTACACATATATATTCAGTTCTTACACATATATATTCCATTCTTATACATATATATTCAGTTCTTACACATATATATTCACTACTTACACATATATATTCCGTTCTTACACATATATTCCGTTCTTACACATATATACACATATATATTCCGTTCTTACACATATATTTCGTTCTTACACGTACATATTCCGTTCTTACGCATATATATTCCGTTCTTACACATATATATTCCGTTCTTAGGCATATATATTCAGTTCTTACTCATATATATTCAGTTCTTACACATATATATTCAGTTCTTACAAATATATATTCAGTTCTTACACATATATATTCAGTTCTTACACATATATATTCCGTTCTTTCACATATATATATTCCGTTCTTTCACATATATATTCACTTCTCACACATATATATTCACTTCTTACACATATATATTCCGTTCTTACACATATATTCCGTTCTTACACATATATACACATATATATTCCGTTCTTACACATACATATTCCGTTCTTACACGTACATATTCCGTTCTTACACATATATATTCCGTTGTTACTCATATATATTACGTTCTTACGCATATATATTCAGTTCTGACTCATATATATTCACTTCTTACACATATATATTCAGTTCTTACACATATATTGTGTTCTTACACATATATACACATATATATACCGTTCTTACACATACATATTCCGTTCTTACACGTACATAGTCCGTCTTACACATATATATTCCGTTCTTACACATATAGATTCCGTTCTTAAGCATATATTTAGTTCTAACTCATAAATATTCAGTTCTTACACATATATATTCAGTTCTTACAATATATATTCAGTTCTTACACATATATATTCAGTTCTTACACATATATATCAGTTCTTACACAAATATATTCCGTACTTACACGTATATATTCCGTTCTTACACATATATATTCCGTTCTTACACGTATATATTCCGTTCTTACACATATATATTCCGTTCTTACACATATATATTCAGTTCTTACACATTTATATTCACTTCTTACACATATATATTCCGTTCTTACACATATATATTCAGTTCTTACAGATATATATTCATTTCTTACGCATATATATTCAGTTCTTACGCATATATATTCATTTCTTACACATATATGTTCAGTTATTATGCATATATATTCAGTTTTACGCATATGTATTCACTTCTTACGCATATATATTCAGTTCTTACACATATATATTCAGTTCTTACACATATTTATTCTGTTCTTACACGTACATATTCCGTTCTTACACATACATATTCCGTTCTTACACATAGATATTCCGTTCTTACACATATATTTTCAGTTCTTACACATATATATTCCCTTCTTACACATATATATTCAGTTCTTACACATATATATTCCGTTCTTACACATATATACACATATATATTCCGTTCTTACACATATATTTCGTTCTTACACGTACATATTCCGTTCTTACACCTATATATTCCGTTCTTACACATATATATTCCTTTCTTTCGCATATATATTCAGTTCTTACTCATATATATTCAGTTCTTAGTCATATATATTCAGTTCTTACAAATATATATTCAGTTCTTACACATATATATTCAGTTCTTACACATATATATTCAGTTCTTACACATATATATTAAGTTGTTACACATATATATTCAGTTCTTACACATATATATTCACTTCTTACACATATATATTCCCGTTCTTACACATATATTCCGTTCTTACACATATATACACATATATATTCCGTTCTTACACATACATATTCCGTTCTTACACGTGAATACTCCCTTCTTACACATATATATTCCTTTGTTACTCATATATATTCCGTTCTTACGCATATATATTCAGTTCTAACTCATATATATTCACTTCTTACACATATATATTCACTTCTTACACATATATTCCGTTCTTACACATATATATTCCGTTCTTAAGCATATATATTCAGTGCTAACTCATATATATTCAGTTCTTACACATATATATTCAGTTCTTACAAATATATAGTCAGTTCTTACACATATATATTCAGTTCTTACACATATATATTCAGTTCTTACACAAATATATTCCGTTCTTACACATATATATTCCGTTCTTACACATATATATTCCGTTCTTACACGTATATATTCCGTTCTTACACATATATATTCCGTTCTTACACATATATATTCAGTTCTTACACATATATATTCACTTCTTACACATATATATTCCGTTCTTACACATATATATTCAGTTCTTACAGATATATATTCAGTTCTTACGCATATATATTTCGTTCTTACGCATATATATTTTGTTCTTACGCATATATATTCATTTCTTACACATATATGTTCAGTTCTTACACATATATATTCCGTTCTTACACGTACATATTCCGTTCTTACACATATATATTCCGTTCTTACACATATATATTCCGTTCTTACACATATATATTCAGTTCTTACACATATATATTCCCTTCTTACACATATATATTCAGTTCTTACACATATATATTCCGTTCTTACACGTACATATTCCGTTCTTACACATATATATTTACTTCTTACACATATATAAACAGTTCTTACACATATATATTCCGTTCTTACACATATATACACATATATATTCCGTTCTTACACATATATATTCCGTTCTTACACGTACATATTCCGTTCTTACACATACTTATTCCGTTCTTACACATATATATTCCGTTCTTACGCCTATATATTCAGTTCTTACAAATATATATTCATTTCTTACACATATATATTCAGTTCTTACACATATATATTCAGTTCTTACACATATATATTCCGTTTTTACACATATATATTCCGTTCTTACACATATATATTCAGTTCTTACAAATATATATTCAGTTCTTACACATATATATTCAGTTCTTACACATATATATTCAGTTCTTACACATATATATTAAGTTCTTACACATATATATTCAGTTCTTACACATATATATTCACTTCTTACACATATATATTCCGTTCTTACACATATATTCCGTTCTTTCACATATATACACATATATATTCCGTTCTTACACATATATATTCCGTTCTTACACGTGAATATTCCGTTCTTACACATATATATTCCTTTGTTACTCATATATATTCCGTTCTTACGCATATATATTCAGTTCTAACTCATATATATTCAGTTCTTACACATATATATTCAGTTCTTACACATATATTCCGTTCTTACACATATATACACATATATATTCCGTTCTTACACATACATATTCCGTTCTTACACGTACATATTCCGTTCTTACACATATATATTCCGTTCTTACACATATATATTCCGTTCTTAAGCATATATATTCAGTGCTAACTCATATATATTCAGTTCTTACACATATATATTCAGTTCTTACAAATATATATTCAGTTCTTACACATATATATTCAGTTCTTACACATATATATTCAGTTCTTACACAAATATATTCCGTTCTTACACATATATATTCCGTTCTTACACATATATATTCCGTTCTTACACGTATATATTCCGTTCTTACACATATATATTCCGTTCTTACACATATATATTCAGTTCTTACACATATATATTCATTTCTTACACATATATATTCCGTTCTTACACATATATATTCAGTTCTTACAGATATATATTCAGTTCTTACGCATATATATTTCGTTCTTACGCATATATATTTTGTTCTTACGCATATATATTCATTTCTTACACATATATGTTCAGTTCTTACACATATATATTCCGTTCTAACACGTACATATTCCGTTCTTACACATATATATTCCGTTCTTACACATATATATTCCGTTCTTACACATATATATTCAGTTCTTACACATATATATTCCCTTCTTACACATATATATTCAGTTCTTACACATATATATTCCGTTCTTACACGTACATATTCCGTTCTTACACATATATATTCACTTCTTACACATATATAAACAGTTCTTACACATATATATTCCGTTCTTACACATATATACACATATATATTCCGTTCTTACACATATATATTCCGTTCTTACACGTACATATTCCGTTCTTACACATACTTATTCCGTTCTTACACATATATATTCCGTTCTTACGCCTATATATTCAGTTCTTACAAATATATATTCATTTCTTACACATATATATTCAGTTCTTACACATATATATTCAGTTCTTACACATATATATTCCGTTTTTACACATATATATTCCGTTCTTACACATATATATTCCGTTCTTACACATATATATTCCGTTCTTACACGTAAATATTCCGTTCTTACACATTTATATTCCGTTCTTACACGTATATATTCCATTCTTACACATATATTCCGTTCTTACGCATATATATTCCGTTCTTTCGCATATATATTCAGTTTTACGCATATATGTTTTGTTCTTAGGCATATATATTCCGTTCTTACGCATATATATTCCGTTCTTACACATATATATTCCGTTCTTACACATATATATTCAGTTCTTACACATATATATTCACTTCTTACACATATATATTCCGTTCTTACACATATATATTCAGTTCTTACAGATATATATTCAGTTCTTACGCATATATATTTCGTTCTTACGCATATATATTTTGTTCTTACGCATATATATTCATTTCTTACACATATATGTTCAGTTCTTACACATATATATTCCGTTCTCACACGTACATATTCCGTTCTTACACATATATATTCCGTTCTTACACATATATATTCCGTTCTTACACATATATATTCAGTTCTTACACATATATATTCCCTTCTTACACATATATATTCAGTTCTTACACATATATATTCCGTTCTTACACGTACATATTCCGTTCTTACACATATATATTCACTTCTTACACATATATAAACAGTTCTTACACATATATATTCCGTTCTTACACATATATACACATATATATTCCGTTCTTACACATATATATTCCGTTCTTACACGTACATATTCCGTTCTTACACATACTTATTCCGTTCTTACGCCTATATATTCAGTTCTTACAAATATATATTCATTTCTTACACATATATATTCAGTTCTTACACATATATATTCAGTTCTTACACATATATATTCCGTTTTTACACATATATATTCCGTTCTTAGACATATATATTCCGTTCTTACACATATATATTCCGTTCTTACACGTAAATATTCCGTTCTTACACATATATATTCCGTTCTTACACGTATATATTCCATTCTTACACATATATTCCGTTCTTACGCATATATATTCCGTTCTTTCGCATATATATTCAGTTTTACGCATATATGTTTTGTTCTTAGGCATATATATTCCGTTCTTACGCATATATATTCAGTTCTTACACATATATATTCCGTTCTTACACATATATATTCAGTTCTTACGCATATATATTCCGTACTTACACATATATATTCCTTTCTTACACATAGATATTCAGTTCTTACACATATATATTCAGTTCTTACACATATATATATATATATATTTTTTTTTTAATATTATTAGCATTATTATATATATATTATTATTATTATATTTATTTAATTATTATTATTACCCCACTATTATTATTATTCCCAACACCCAAAAACTCCCTCAGTCGAAACGCACCGAAACACATGAAGATGCTGTTACATTTAGATATGATATACACTTTAGATTCCTTTAGCCAGTCAGTATATTTCCATTGACTGATATATAACCCCCAGAGGGCAAGGCACACTGTCTGTAGTATTTTGGAAGAGATTGAAATCAGTTCGCATATGATCATCACTAAATCAAGATTCACTATTACAGACGTCTTGTTCTTTAAACACACCCAACAAGCGTTACACTTGCAACAGTCCTAAACATATTCAGTTAAAAAGTAGTCTAGCGAGACGCAACACAACCACATTGTTCTAATTTAGCATATATATCGAAACAGCTGATTGACCCACTTAGCGTGGGAATTAACAGCGTGGGGAACGATGACTCACTCCACATTTCGGCAATATTAATTAAATGATTTATGAGAACGTTTATTTTAAGTAAATATCAATGAGAAAGGGAATCTCACAGGATATAAACAAAGGAAGAGACGAAATAAAGCTTATGTTAATAAAATTGAAAGAAAAAGTTGGTCTGACGAGAATCGGAAATGGCCGTCAAACAAAGGAAAATAGAGAACGTTATTTGCGTCCTGCCACAACGTAAACATCTGTATGAATAAATTGAAACGAATACAACCTAATCGAAGCTAAAATCACGAGCAACAGGATTATTACAAAATCATAGATCCTGCGAGTCTAATTTCAAGGAAATTAAGTTTTTAACTGTAAGCTCAAAAAACATCATACCACTCTGTTAAAATCTTGACAGCCGGTGTGCATGTAGAAAAATGCACCGTGAAATTTACTCAATCTCAATAATTATCTACAGCTAGTGTTGCCTCCAATAACCGTTGACTATAACAGATATTATAGTCAGTATTATTACACATATATATTAGGTTCTTACACATATATATTCAGTTCTTACGCATATATAATCAGTATTTACGCATATATATTCCGTTCTTACACATCTATATTCAGTTCTTACGCATATATATTCTTACACATATATTCCGTTCTTACACATATATATTCCGTTCTTACACATATATATTCCGTTATATCGCATATATATTCCGTTCTTACACATATATATTCCGTTCTTACACGTATATATTCGGTTCTTACACATATATATTCCGTCTTTACACATATATATTCCGTTCTTACAAGTATATATTGCGTTATTACACGTATATATGCCGTTCTTACACATATATATTCCGTTTTTACACATATATATTCCGTTCTTACACATATATATTCTGTTCTTACACATATATATTAATTTCTTACACGTATATATTCCGTTCTTACACATATATATTCCGTTCTTACACATATATATTCCGTTCTTACACATATATTCCGTTCTTAGGCATATATATTCAGTTCTTTCGCATATATATTCAGTTTTAAGTATAAATATTCCGTTCTTACGCATATATATTCAGTTTTACACCTATATATTCAGTTCTTACACATATATATTCAGTTCTTACGCATATATATTCCCTTCTTACACATATATATTCCGTTCTTACGCATATATATTCTTACACATATATTCCGTTCTTACAAATATATATTCCGTTCTTACACATATATATTCCGTTCTTACACATATATATTCCGTTCTTACGCATATATATTCCATTCTTAGGCATATATATTCAGTTCTTACACGTACATATTCCGTTCTTACACATATATATTCAGTTCTTACGCATATATATTCATTTCTTACACATATATGTTCAGTTCTTTCTCATATATATTCCGTTCTTACACGTACATATTCCGTTCTTACTCATATATATTCCGTTCTTAAACATATATATTCCGTTCTTACGCATAAATATTCTTACACATATTATCCGTTCTTACACATATATATTCCGTTTTTACGCATATGTATTCAGTTCTTACGCATATATATTCAGTTATTACGCAAATATATTCATTTCTTAAACATTTATGTTCAGTTCTTTCACATATATATTCCGTTCTTACACGTACATATTCCGTTCTTACGCATATATATTCCGTTCTTACACATATATATTCCGTTCTTACGCATATATATTCTTTCACATATATTCCGTTCTTACACATATATATTCCGTTCTTACACATATATATTCCGTTCTAACGTATATATATTCCGTTCTTACACATATATATTCCGTTCTTACACGTATATATTCCGTTCTTACACTTATATATTCCGTTCTTACACATATATATTCCGTTTTTACACATATATATTCCGTTCTTACACGTATATATTCCGTTCTTACACGTATATATTCCGTTCTTACACATATATATTCCGTTTTTACACATATATATTCCGTTCTTACACATATATATACTGTTCTTACACATAAATATTCCGTTCTTACACGTATATATTACGTTTTACACATATATATTCAGTTCTAAAACATATATTCAGTTCTTACACATATATATTCACTTCTTACACATATATATTCCGTTCTTACACATATATATTCCGTTCTTACACATATATATTCCGTTATTACGCATATATATTCCGTTCTTACGCATATATATATTCCGTTCTTACGCATATATATTTAGTTCTTACGCATATATATTCATTACTTACACATATATGTTCAGTTCTTACTCATATATATTCAGTTTTACGCATATATATTCAGTTATTACACATATATATTCCGTTCTTACGCATATATATTCAGTTCTTACGCATATATATTCATTCTTACACATATATGTTCAGTTCTTACACATATATATTCCGTTCTTACACGTACATACTCCGTTCTTACACATATATATTCAGTTATACACATATATATTCCGTTCTTACACATATATACTCCTTTCTTACACGTACATATTCCGTTCTTACGCATATATATTCAGCTGTAACGCATATATATTCCGCTCTTACGCATATATATTCAGTTCTTACGCATATATATTCAGTTCTTACACATATATATTCAGTTCTTACACATATATATTCAGTTCTTACACATATATATTCAGTTCTTACACATATATATTCCGTTCTTACACATATTATTCGTTCTTACACATTTATATTCGGTTCTTTCACATATATTCCGTTCTTACGCATATATATTCTGTTCTTTCGCATTTTTATTCAGTTTTTACGCATATATATTCAGTTCTTACGCATATAGATTCAGTTCTTACGCATATGTATTCAGTTTTACGCATATATATTCAGTTCTTATACATATAAATTCAGTCTTACACATATATATTCAGTTCTTATGCATATATATTCAGTTCTTACGCATATATGTTCGGTTCTTACGCATATATATTCAGTTTTACGCATATATATTCAGTTATTACACATATATATTAGGTTCTACACATATATATTCAGTTCTTTACGCATATATAATCAGTACTTACGCATATATATTCCGTTCTTACACATATATATTCCGTTCTTACGCATATATATTCTTACACATATATTCCGTTCTTACACATATATGTTCCGTTCTTACACATATATATTCCGTTCTAACGCATATATATTCCGTTCTTACACATATATATTCAGTTCTTACACGTATATATTCCGTTCTTACAAGTATATATTCGGTTCTTACACATATATATTCCGTCTTTACACATATATGTTCCGTTCTTACACGTATATATTGCGTTCTTACACGTATATATTCCGTTCTTACACATATATATTCCGTTTTTACACATATATATTCCGTTCTTACACATATATATTCTGTTCTTACACATATATATTCCGTTCTTACCGCGTATATATTCCGTTCTTACACATATATATTCCGTTCTTACACATATATATTCCGTGTTCTTACACATATATTCCGTTCTTAGGCATATATATTCAGTTCTTTCGCATATATATTCAGTTTGACGCATAAATATTCAGTTCTTACGCATATATATTCAGTTTTTACACCTATATATTCAGATCTTACACATATATATTCTGTTCTTACGCATATATATTCCGTTTTTACACATATATATTCCATTCTTACGCATATATATTCTTACACATATATTCCGTTCTTACAAATATATATTCAGTTGTTACACATATATATTCCGTTCTTACACATATATATTCCGTTCTTACGCATATATATTCAGTTCTTACGCATATATATTCCGTTCTTACGCATATATATTCAGTTCTTACACATATATATTCAGTTCTTACACATATATATTCACTTCTTACACATATATATTCCGTTCTTACACATATATATTCCGTTCTTACACATATATATTCCGTCCTTACACATATATATTCCATTATTACACATATATATTCCGTTATTTCGCATATATATTCCGTTCTTACGCATATATATTCAGTTCTTACGCATATATATTCAGTTTTACGCATATATATACGGTTCTTACGCATATATATTCAGTCCTTACGCATATATATTCAGTTCTTACACATATATATATTCAGTTCTTACGCATATATATTCAATTCTTACGCATATATATTCATTTCTTACACATATATGTTCCGTTCCTACACATATATATTCCGTTCTTACACGTAATATTCCGTTCTTACACGATATATATTCCGTTCTTACAGTATATATTCCGTTCTTACACATATATATTCAGTTCTTACCATATATGTTCAGTTCTTACCATATATATAGTTCTAGTCTTAAACATATATATTCCGTTCTTCCACATATATACACATATATATTCCGTTCTTACACATATATATTCCGTTCTTACAGATATTTATTCCGTTCTTACACATATATATTCCGTTCTTACACATATATATTCAGTTCTTACACATATATATTCACTTCTTACACATATATATTCCGTTCTTACACATATATTCCGTTCTTACGCATATATACCGTTCTTTCGCATATATATTCAGTTTTACGCATATATATTCAGTTCTTATGCATATATATTCCGTTCTTACACATATATATTCTTACACATAAATTCCGTTCTTACACATATATATTCAGTTCTTACACATATATATTCCGTTCTTACACATATATATTCCGTTCTTACACATATATATTCAGTTCTTACACATATATATTCACTTCTTACACATATATATTCAGTTCTCACACATATATATTCCGTTCATACACATATATATTCCGTTCTTACACATATATATTACGTTCTTTACACGTATATATATTCAGTTCTTACGCATATATATTCAATTCTTACGCATATATATTCATTTCTTACACATATATGTTCAGTTCCTACACATATATATTCCGTTCTTACACGTACATATTCCGTTTTTACAGATATATATTCCGTTCTTACACATATATATTCCGTTCTTACACATATATATTCAGTTCTTACACATATATATTCATTTCTTACACATATATATTCAATTCTTAAACATATATATTCCGTTCTTCCACATATATACACATATATATTCCGTTCTTACACATATATATTCCGTTCTTACAGATATTTATTCCGTTCTTACACATATATATTCCGTTCTTACACATATATATTCAGTTCTTACACATATATATTCACTTCTTACACATATATATTCCGTTCTTACACATATATTCCGTTCTTACGCATATATACCGTTCTTTCGCATATATATTCAGTTTTACGCATATATATTCAGTTCTTATGCATATATATTCAGTTCTTACACCTATATATTCAGTTCTTACACATATATATTCAGTTCTTACGCATATATATTCCGTTCTTACACATATATATTCTTACACATAAATTCCGTTCTTACACATATATATTCAGTTCTTACACATATATATTCCGTTCTTACACATATATATTCCGTTCTTACACATATATATTCAGTTCTTACACATACATATTCCGTTCTTACACGTACATATTCCGTTCTTACACATATATATTCCGTTCTTACACATATATATTCCGTTCTTAAGCATATATATTCAGTGCTAACTCATATATATTCAGTTCTTACACATATATATTCAGTTCTTACAAATATATATTCAGTTCTTACACATATATATTCAGTTCTTACACATATATATTCAGTTCTTACACAAATATATTCCGTTCTTACACATATATATTCCGTTCTTACACATATATATTCCGTTCTTACACGTATATATTCCGTTCTTACACATATATATTCCGTTCTTACACATATATATTCAGTTCTTACACATATATATTCATTTCTTACACATATATATTCCGTTCTTACACATATATATTCAGTTCTTACAGATATATATTCAGTTCTTACGCATATATATTTCGTTCTTACGCATATATATTTTGTTCTTACGCATATATATTCATTTCTTACACATATATGTTCAGTTCTTACACATATATATTCCGTTCTAACACGTACATATTCCGTTCTTACACATATATATTCCGTTCTTACACATATATATTCCTTTCTTACACATATATATTCAGTTCTTACACATATATATTCCCTTCTTACACATATATATTCAGTTCTTACACATATATATTCCGTTCTTACACGTACATATTCCGTTCTTACACATATATATTCACTTCTTACACATATATAAACAGTTCTTACACATATATATTCCGTTCTTACACATATATACACATATATATTCCGTTCTTACACATATATATTCCGTTCTTACACGTACATATTCCGTTCTTACACATACTTATTCCGTTCTTACACATATATATTCCGTTCTTACGCCTATATATTCAGTTCTTACAAATATATATTCATTTCTTACACATATATATTCAGTTCTTACACATATATATTCAGTTCTTACACATATATATTCCGTTTTTACACATATATATTCCGTTCTTACACATATATATTCCGTTCTTACACATATATATTCCGTTCTTACACGTAAATATTCCGTTCTTACACATTTATATTCCGTTCTTACACGTATATATTCCATTCTTACACATATATTCCGTTCTTACGCATATATATTCCGTTCTTTCGCATATATATTCAGTTTTACGCATTTTTTTTTTGTTCTTAGGCATATATATTCCGTTCTTACGCATATATATTCCGTTCTTACACATATATATTCCGTTCTTACACATATATATTCAGTTCTTACACATATATATTCACTTCTTACACATATATATTCCGTTCTTACACATATATATTCAGTTCTTACAGATATATATTCAGTTCTTACGCATATATATTTCGTTCTTACGCATATATATTTTGTTCTTACGCATATATATTCATTTCTTACACATATATGTTCAGTTCTTACACATATATATTCCGTTCTTACACGTACATATTCCGTTCTTACACATATATATTCCGTTCTTACACATATATATTCCGTTCTTACACATATATATTCAGTTCTTACACATATATATTCCCTTCTTACACATATATATTCAGTTCTTACACATATATATTCCGTTCTTACACGTACATATTCCGCTCTTAC
>JAWPHD010017007.1:0-46927 GCA_037043455.1 Cyrtodaria siliqua | reverse complement strand
AATGATATCAAGTGGCTTCGTTTTCTTCAAAGATCAGAGGGCAGGATGTATTCAACTTACCGACCGTACGGTTCATCATCTCAAAGCTTCAATGCATGTGTTTATATATTGTGTGGAGCTTGACAGGAACACAATTCTAAGTAGGAAATCAACATAATAACAAGTCCTTATTAACAAGATAAGTAGTTTATTTATTTCAATGTCCTGCATAATGACAACACATGTTGTATATATAAATGAAGCAACACATGTTGTATATTGTAATACACTACTACGTATTGTGCATAATGAAGCCAAACGTGTTGTATATATAATGAAGTAACATTATATTACAACTATATTGTAATACACTATTACAAAATACACTATTACAACTATATTATAATGCACTGCTAACTATAGCTGACACAATGAAGCAACTTGTGTTGTATATTGGAATACACTACCAAGTTTGGTGCTTATGAACCAAGTGTTTTATATTGTTATACACTACCAAGTTTGGTGTATATAAAGCAACAAGTATACATGATGAAGCAGTACGTTGTATTTATAATGAAATGCACATGTTGAATATATAATGGATACAACACAAGTAGTATTTATAATGAAACAACACTTGTTGTATAATGAAACAACATATTTTTATGAAATAACACATGTTGTAAATAACAAAGCAACACATGTTGTATATTGCAATACATTACTAGCTATTGTTCACATTGTTTATATAAAAAGCAACACATGTTGTATATTGTAATACTTTACTAAGTTGGTGCATACTGAAGGAACACACATTGTATAGTGTAATAGGTTACTAGGTTCATAACGAAACAACTTACTGATGTTATATAGTGTAATACACTACTAAGTTTGTGAATAATGAAACAAAATGTGTTGTATATATATAATGAAGCAACACATTCTATGAAGCAACACATGTTGTGTATATAATTAAGCAACACATGTTGTATATTGTAATGCATTACTAGGTGAATATACATGGATTATTATAATACTTTCAGTAAATTAAGAAAAAATAATAAATCTCTACCTAGACAAATTATGCGAGTACTATATTATATAACGGAATGAAAATGAAACATAATGACATGAATTATTTATTCATTTATTTATGTATTGTTCACAATGTTTTAATCAGTTTAATTAAATTAAACATCCCTTTGGCATGTCATTCTAGTTAATGAAACATAAAGCACAATGCATAATTTGTAATTAAATCTTGTGCTTTAATGATAAAATTATGTGTAACATGCAGATATTCAAACTTATTGAACCAATTAAAATAGGGAACCAACGCCAGTTTAAATAATGACTATCATTCTAAACTTTTTGCTAAGATTAGTAGCAAAAGCTAAATCTACTCGAGTATCTATTAAACACATTAAAGCGTTTGCCCAGATATAAACTGCCCTACCTTATATACCCAGATGTATAAACAAATTTTATAATAATGCCATTAAACTCATATGAATCTAACAGTAGCTCGCCTTTTTATTTGTTTTTTTAATTTTAACAAAAATGCCATCAGGAAACAAATTGCAACTTGTAACAATACTATCCCATCTATAATCTGTGCTACTACTGTACACAATTTACATATTATACACATAACCTTGTCAGATATATATACACAAATTTAAAATCACGACTATTCAATAGGGAAAGTATCACACATACATGCAAAGCACTTTTTAATGGTTCATACTAAAGGCATTTCACTTTGATATCTTATCTAGGGATCACGGCAGTGAGATGAGATATCATGCGAAACCTCGCCAAGTATGCTACTTCCCCAAGCATGTTATATCAATCCAGACCAATACAAACACCCCTGTATGAGTGTGTACACTATCTTATAGCACATTTTTCTGTTTATATAAACATCTCGGCTGTATTTATATTAACCTTCTGAACGTTTACGCAGGCTGAACATATACCAGCGCATTAAATGATATAAACATGTTACTTCTACAAAATATTTATTCATGGATATAATTGGGGTTTATATTTTAGCAAATAGAACACACTGTGAGCGAGTGAAGCAGAAAATTACAACAGACTTCAATATAACTTGTTTGCTTTTTATCGGAGACCATACAACCGCCTTTCAATTAAACATGAGATATTTAACTACCTGTTATTCGTCTAGTTATTAAGTAATTTTAAAAGGACACATGGCAATTAATTTGTTTAAACCTCCATTTTCCGCATCACTTGCATCTCTGTTACTGGTAATCATTAATAATTATTAGAAAAGTACAGGGAAAATTGCTTTTGCATATATTACTAATTGGTGATAATATTGCACCAACAATATATTTAAACATATGGTAGAATAACGAAGAAAACTGGGAAAAAAAATGTTATTAATTATATGCAAACAGTTTTTAAGTCAAAATGATACTGAATGGAGGTGCTAATTTCAATGTGGGATAAAAAACTTCAAGATTGCCACATGTCCCATTAATTAAAGTACGAAGTCAAGACAGATCCATCATTTCAACAGAATTATGATACAATTTAAAACTTACAGCCTGGGAGGGTAATATAAACCAATTATACTTCAATATTCAACAGAGGCTGTTGAGGCACACTCTGATATTATGTGACCGTACGAGTTATGTGATAGACAGAGAATGGCACATTTGTGCCAAGTTTATTAATATTCAACTTGCTAAACTTGCCGGCAAAGGGCAAACATTATGATGTGACAATGCAATAACTTTTGTTGGCAAAACTGATATACTACTCATCAAGCCACTGTGTTGTCATTTTTTCCTATTAATATATAAATTCAATAATCAATGAACACTCGATCCTGTAAGGTCCTATATTTATAGCATATTTCAATCTTATTCTACAGTAAAAGATTATGATATTAAGTAATGTATCAATCATATTCACTAAAGTTTAACTTTTTTTAATAAATCTATGCTAAGTACATAACTCATTCATCATCAGACACTTAAAATATTCACATACTTCCAATACACCCACTTTTATAACAGGTTTGTATTCCTCAACACAAACATTCTTCTAAACCACAGCCATACCAGTGTAACTCTCTACCTTAAACCTACACACTTCCCTCCTATAGCCGTAGTGTCAGCATATCAGATATCTGGCTCAGTGAACATAATCTGCCAGAATATTCAATGGGGCTCATTATACTCCACTACCATGCAGAGATATTATCTCGCTGATCTGTACAATCAATGCGATTTTCCCCTCTTTCTTCCACTGATAGTAATAGTAGTGTTTTCAAGTTTTTGACCAGATGAATTGCTCCCCATGCTAAAAGCATAATTTGAGACGCTGGCAACTGACTAGTCATTATCTTGAATTATACCCGTTTCCTGCACTGGTCTGGTGATACACTGAAACTAATTTAAAACATTTAAATCCTTCTTTAAAAGTTGGATAGCTTTCTTTGTGTGGAATAAACCCATTAATAATAGCTGTCCGAGGCATGCATGTTCAAATAATCTTTGGAATAGCTGCACCGCCCAAGGCAAGAAAATCCCCATGTGCAATTTGTGTCCCTACAAAAATGCAGATGCCAATTTCAATCCCTCTACATGTTTTCAAATATTTATTTGTTAGGCAATAACACAGAATAGAAAAGTGAACGATAGCGTTATTTAATTCACAAGTTCTTTTATGTTGATATCCTTAATTTTAATAATAGAATTGTCAGTTTCTGTATTCGGTATGCTTTTTTTTCTGTTTACCTTAAGCAATTAAACAATTTAATCATTTTAATATTGCTTTACAAAAATTCTTTAGTCGAGCCGATATAGCATTTTTTGTAACTGTCAATCAGCCAATCTCTATGTGCACCTTTATCTGTGCTTGTAAATTGATTAATCCCATAAAACCCAACTTCGTATGTAAAACGTATAGGCAATCATTAGGAACTTCTTATATTATGATTGTGGTAACTTTGTGTAAATAATTAAAACCCCAGTTTATCTGGAGAATTAAGTTTCTCACAAGCAATCGAGGTGAAAAACAGCTGTTATCTTGAGAATATTCGCACAATTTTCAATCTATTTTGAAATGTAAATACACACCAAATGGGAATGAAAAAATATTCGGAGTATTTTAAGTTTACAAAAACATACGACATTCTGAAGAGTTTTACATATTTTCTTGCATGAAGAACACCTTTCCCATCAGCTAAGTGTTGATATTTTGCCATTCTGCAGATTGCTTTGTAAACTTATTTATTTCAGTAATTTTTTTAACAACTTAATTTATATGACCATGTCAAATAATCCCTCTATCTATTATCCTGTATTATAAAGCAGTTAATATAAAGTGACATATTACATTCAAGAATTTTCCACAAATGGTTCTACATAATTTGATCAAAATAGGCATGTGGTGTGATCATTATTACACATTCTTCTATATTACTCTGGTACCTGCTACTTAGCCTGGTATGCTATTTTATTGTCTGAAATTATTCTATTAAAGTTGCATAACATTTCAAAAGCAATTTCCCATTGTTGTGAAGGGATTACCATACTACATAATTATATAAATAATAAATGGATAAATTAAGTTCTATATAGCACAAATTATAAATTGGAGCAAGATTTGCATTCTAATGATTGGTAATCTTTGTTAACCAAAGACCTAAAAATGCTTTACACAATATCAGACAAAATTTGATTTGTTTGAAGTGTGTTTTACATCATTTTTAGCACATGCAGACGACTCACT
Source organism: Cyrtodaria siliqua (assembly GCA_037043455.1). NCBI lineage: Eukaryota > Metazoa > Mollusca > Bivalvia > Adapedonta > Hiatellidae > Cyrtodaria > Cyrtodaria siliqua. The sequence goes on along the minus strand of JAWPHD010017007.1, from coordinate 42,178 downwards.
TATTCCTGGGTAGAAGCAGTACCCCACATCGAACCGGCAGCGGTGAGGCGAGAAAGTTTTATACACAGCTTCTTTGAATTTTTCATCAATTGCTATGGTTCATTAAAGTTAGCTTCAGATATATAGCTTGATATAGTTTTGCCACAATTAGGAGTCGAGTATTGATGAATGCATCAAGTCTGATGCAGTAAACGGACCTCACATACGTAAATACAAATTAAATGGTTAATCACGCTTAGAGTGGCAAGTTTTTATTCCAAACCTGTTAATATATATATATATGTTTTTATTGCATCACATGCGCACGCATAACTCAGTGATAATACTGTAGCTGTAGGGGGAAGATGAACTGTATGGTCTACAGTATAACTGGCCTAATAGGCAGGTATAGAGTCGACAGTATAACTGGTCTATTTGGCAGGTATGACCGTGAAGCATCCCTGGATAATGGGTGTGAAACTATTCAAACTAAAGCCATCCTGAATCTAGCAGCTTAGATTTCATCCTATCTAGTCACTCTAAATACTCTAGTCACTTTTCTAGTCACTTAAAGTGACTGCTGTGTACCCATTTTACCCCAGATCTTATCAGCGAATTGAATACAATGCAATCTGATAAACCACTGAGTGTAATATCAATATGAACACTAGGATATCCCATTTCATATTATCCCACTATAACTACTTCAGTGCATGATTACAATCCATTTCATTATCTCTTCTTGTCAGCTTGTCACCTACACACCAACACACAGTTTCTCATATTTATTGTCATTACAATTTATGTATAATAAATAATTCACTAAGAGCACTCACTTCCTTTTATAAAAAAGTTACAATGTTTCTTGTTTATTGCCAATTAAGCTGGCAGTCATACTGCATTAATTACCCACATCTCCGTAAAACATCTCTGTTTCCACTTGTCTCACTCACAGAATATTTGGCATGCCTCTTATCTTATCCAGGGATCTCAGACGTAATTTCCCACTTTGTTCTGCCAGTAAATCCTTTCATTGCTCCTCAACTACAGTGATTCTGTCTTCAATATCAATTTACCGCTTTTTATAAAAGCATATTTCTATCACTACAGAAAATCAACTTGACTAGGAAAAGTTCAGTTTTCCGAAATAATGCTGCCATATCTGTGTTTTTTATGCTTTTCCTTATTTAGTTTCTCAACTCTGAAAGACACGGATGATTACTTCACTTGGGTGGATATTGGTGAGGTGACTGGGCCTGGCTCACAAACATTGCTGAAAATAGAAAAATATGAAATGAAAATATATGCTGTGAAAATAATAGGTTCTTGCCAAAAATTGGCAAACACTATGTATGGCAAATGTTGTACTGGTAACTCAATTGCCTTCACAAATTCAATAAACTGTGTCTAGAGATCCATCAATTTGTGTGTTAAATGTTAATTGCAGAAATATATGAGCCGCAATACACGAAAACGTCCGAAGCGAAAACGTCCCTTCGGACGTTTAGATGACAACGTCATAAAGAACAATTTATGACGTTGGCCAGTAATCAATTAATTACTAATCAAATTTCTCGTCACTTCCGTGTTTTACCTTATTATTATATCATAGGGAATATGTTTTCTTAATATAGAAAATGGTAATTGTTTATGTTTTTCGTTGTTATTTAATCAATGACGTCATCCAAGATGTTGACGTCAACGTCAAAATTAGTGGTGAGTACAATCTTTAATTTTCAAATTGAGATAAAATCATTTTTAATTAAAATATTAACATAAAACAAAGAGATTTTTAAAGAGAAAATCACAGTGTTTCATAAACATCAAAAAACATAAAATGTCAACATTTTTGTCTGAAGGGTCGTTTTCGCGTGTTTCGCCTCATATCCAACTGCTCTAGTAACTCTAGGGAGACTCATCAGGGAATACTTTAAAGTGTCATCAGTCATGAATGACTGTAAAATTTGATGTATCTGATCAATCATAAATTAGGATATCTTCAAACATTTAATGTCATGTTGGGGGCAGGTTGAAATCAGAGGGAAATGTAAGTGAACATTAACAAGGTTGTTTCCGTACATACATGCAAAAGGAATGTCAAGCCACAGCAAGTATTGGCAAACCCACTCCCAGTTTATAATAGTCAGTTGCATTGAATGATCCACATCGGAATTATTCAATACCCCACCAACTCATATATCAGTGACATTTTGTGCAGCTGAAAAGAACACCAGGAGATCAGATAAAACAGTGCAGAGTTTGCTAATTCTCCAGGACAGCCATTACATACCATCAGTCACATTTTTATTATGAAATGTGACATCACAATTACCAGCTGGGGGAAATATTGAATGAAACTACTACCCTGTTTATATAATATATATATTTATATATTATATGAGAAAATTTTGTACCAACCACTTACCAACGGATTCGAACCCGCAGCCCTAGACACCAACATCGATACAGCGCCTCGCCCAATAGCAGACGCGTTAGCCCACTCGGCCACCTAGTCAACCTATAACGATTGATTTCGGAAACCGGGTGATACTAAGGCTTTACTCTTGAACGCGTTGGATATCTTTCGGGCTTTTCCTTCAAATAACGACAACCATAACGACAACCATAACGACAACCATAACTGACAACCATAACATATATTGATATGATAGAGGATTCACATTACATGATTATGACCTCAGGTACCTTTACAAACATTTACCATAGACAAAGACGCCAGATCAATACTGATACAATGATATATACCAATCACTACACATTATCATGAGGCATACAAATAAGCAGATGTGTTCCCAGTTTGCATCTTGCTTAGTGCCACAGCCATTGATCTAGAAACAACTTCAAAAGCTACAGAGAAACCTTGATCTCCTGAAGCTAGAGGTTCAATCAAGACAGTGAGTGTTTAGATCTGTTTCAAGCAATCAGATGGACAATAAATCAACTGGTCCAATCCACAGAACTGAATTAGTTGTAACACTGAATCTGATCAGTCAAGTAACTATAATATACATTCCAAAGAATTGTATTCAGTCAAAGAAATGGGTGCAGTCAAATACACTGATTTAGTCAAAGATGTTGACTCAACCACTGATGTTAAACCTTCAAATAAACCCCCAGCATGAACCATTGCCTACTCTCATTATGCAAAAATGCCAAACATTAAACACACATGGCACCATAAAGAAGAGTTTCTGGCAGAGTGTTTTATAATGATACATACAGGTAACTGTGCAACCAGTTAAAACAGATGCACCCAACCTCCAGCTGCAGCTGCTATTTAAAATGAAGAAGGTGCCGATTAAGTTAACTATTGGAGAACAAGGTGCAATCAACAATTTTTAAACATTTTTTGTGAAAACGAACTGCCAGAGCTGAAGCTGATTCCAGATGAAACATGCCACATGAATTAACAAATATATTCTGCAATTTGGCATCCATCCCCCATTGTAATTTCCTGAGCAGTGTACCTGCCCCAGAGCTGTAAAATAAGTGATAAATTATTGAAGTCTTCCGACAGAGTGGAAACTATTCACAGAAGAAACAAAAACACACAAGTAGGGCTGAGTTGGGCATTCTAACCTAGAAATATTTGCCCTTAGGAAAACTTTATAATGAAGTGTTTGTTGAAAACATTAATAAGCGGTGCCTCTTGAAACATACAGGAAGTGTTAGCTCATAAACTGAACTTTTACAGTTCTTTTGTACACAAGTGTTTCTTGTCATAATTAATTCAAGTACTTTTTCAAGACCACAAAAACTAATTTCATACTTGAGCTGTCAAATGCAGTACATTATTTTAAAATACACAGAAAGGTTATATAAAAACTTCCCAATCTTATTACATCTGCATTAACATGGAGATATTTTCTCAGAAAGCCAACAGTTTTTTATCCAAAGAATAACGATGATCATAAAAGCATCATTTACTCTTATTTTACGCCTATTTTTTGGCATTTACATGAAAAAGCTGATCTCGCTATGGCAACTGAAGTTCCCAAGATAAACATAGTGATAACTTAAACAAATCTTAGGGTAAAGATTTCAGACAAAAACAAAGGGGGGAAAAAAAGTACCAAACCATTGGCTCAGGTTATATTAAAGTTTCAAAATAATCCTGATAAAAGTTGCATGATGTAAAACACAAATGTACACAAACTGGAAGCAGTTAAGGAATAATATGTTCTTTCATCTGAAGCAGTTCACACAGTTATGCAATCTTCCCTCAAATCAAAGTCTTCATGTTCCCATGAAAGCTGTTGGCTTGATTTATTTGACTCTCAGTGGTAGAAGGTATGGAAGAGAGATTAGTATTAACATATCACAGAGATGGGGGTTTCCACAGTGCCAACATCTGGCCTGGATCATATCTGCAGTCATTACACAAGGCAGTAGAACACTAACTGAGAGGAAATGGAAAAAAAACTGAAAAAAACATACAGGTAATTAAAAGCAATGTTTGAAGAATAACAAGTTTGTCCAATATACGGCCAGGACTAAAGAATCTGATTTATTAATTATATGCTGGAAAATGCAGTAAAACATACCCCTTAAATATGGGAATTACACATCTCCCTCAGAGGTATTGAAGCAAATGGGTCCCTTAGGCCAGCCCAAGCCCTTAACAGATTTAATCAAGCATCACAACACAGAGAGTAGAAGGGAATTACAGTTATGTCTACTCTACCTGCTTGACACAAAAAATAAAGCATCATTTTAAAAATCCAATATTCAAGAGAAGAAGGACTGAAAAAAACTTGTCTGTTCATCCGTAATAATAATAACAGCAGAAAACTATACCCCAAGAGGATGCTGCAATTTCATGTAACAAATCTATTTCACTAATATACAATTCAACACTCATCAATGGAAAAAACAACAACAGACACTTCTGTATTCTTTTTGCAAGACTTAACCAGACACATGTATCACATTATCTTGAAAACCATTGCTTTGATAGATGGTGGCGTGTATTGATTAGAGACTAGTGTTTGTTCAGGAATCTCCATTTCCTAAACAGTACTGCACACAACATACCCAAGGGCCCCATGGAGGGAAAAAATGTGAAAAATGAAGGTTGAAGTAGCAGATATAAAGCTTATGCTTGCACTATATAATTGTTACTAGGACATTTTTATATGCACATAAAACATTATTGAATTTACTTAGAAACATATTTTAGCAATTTCACCAAAACAATGCTGATAATTTGTATGGTGTTTTATGTCATTTTCAAAATATTTTAGGCTATATGTGATGGTATAAAAACCAACACTAAGTATCAGTGACCAAAACTTTAACATGTAGGACTTATTACTTATATAAAATGAGTGATTTTCTTAGAAAAGGCGATAACATGCTGTTGCATGCCCGGCTGAAAGAGAGGCAATAAAGTGGCCTATTTCACCCTCTACTGACTAAGTAACAGCTAATTGCAGTTTCAAAAATTGATTAAATCATTTCCCATGAATTTAAAATTGAATATTTCATTCACAGATGAAAGGCATGATTAACATATTTCTCCAAAACAATGTTTTTGCAGAGGAAGCGCAGACAGCAATTAAGATGCTGGTTAACTAGGAAGCGCAGGAGAAAACTTGAGATGTTGGTTAACTCTCTTGTGGTTATAGTTAATTGTAGCTACACTAATTCCAGATGTTCTCTAATTAAATCCACAAATGACATTTATGGCCAAATGATTTAGCACTGGAATTGCAATAAGTTAAAATAAGTGCAATACGCTCAAGTGCAACCACTTTAAGCCTTTTGTTGTTGCTATTACAAACTTCTAAAGGGGCTGGCGTGGACCAGTGGATAGCACAATGACCTATGGTGGACTCGGGTTCAAGCCTCAATGGTAACCACCAAGTATCGTTCGTGTTCTAAGGGTAGTGTCACCTGTCAGATGTGGACGTAAACGGGGCGGTTCCGTGCATTGGGTCTATTTTTCTAGCAGGTTAAAGAATCACAGTAATCTATTTGTTAGTATAAGTAAGACAGGTTCACCCTCAGCCAGACCTAAATGTATAACAAAACACAGTGCTTCTGCTGTTGCCACTTTTATAGTGACGGAACATATCTGCGTTATTGTGGACATGCCTAGTAATACAATTATGTGCCACATACACATCCAACCCTGCCAGACAACACAGTTGATTCACATTAGCTAGTGATTAGACAAACAAGGATCATGATAAATCTGCATGATTACGCTGCCACATTTATATTGGATTATAGAGAGAATTCATAAAAAAGAACACTTAATATCCACATTCAAGACAGCTAGGGCAGCAGGGATTAATGCTATATTTATTTCGTATGACAGATCAAGCTTGCATCGGAATCAATAAGACATTGTTAACTATATTCTATAAAGAGGTTTAAGTATCGATCAGAAGATATTTCTATAGGGCGCATTCTCTCGACAGCTTATATTATGTACCTAAGCTCTTCAGACTTTCCTTCATCACAATCATGACCACAAAATGTCTGTATATAATAAATAAAACATTACAATAATATGTTTTGCTTATAAATCACATTATAAAGGATCAAAGAAAGTAAATGTTTTGTCAAACATTATCATAACTTGTGTTTTTACTCCCATTTCAGATCAGTTGTCATTTATTTTAATGTAAATAATTTTCAACAAATAATAGTTTAAGGTAATGACTGCTCTCACCAAGGTTATAATATATGTCAACAGCTATTTTATAGTGAAGATTTAGTTTTCCTTTTCAGGCTAATTAGCTAAATTTGCTCAGATTTCAAGCAAATGGATTTTTCTCTCCAAATACAGTGGTATAATCCAAGGATGTGCCTAAATGGCCTACAGATCGAGACCGCACATGTATTAACAAACCACAAATACAGGAGTGCACATGTATTAACAAACCAAAAATACAGGAACATAAAACCATAAAATAAGGAGAGCATATTAAGGCACCATATGTCTTCTATTTCTACAAGTAGATGTAGTCACATTCTAATTATCATGCAGTAATATTATACACAAATAATTGACACAAAGCCTATATCATTCCATTAAGGTTAACAATAAGCATATTCTGACTTGATAACAGTATTGATGCCCTTAACAAGGGAACATATTCTAGAATGAAGCTCTATATAGATAGTAAAACATTCTGACACACAATATCTGAAAAAACAAACATCAGAAAAAACGCGTTCTTCAAAACCTGCCGATGCCAAAGAATGTATATCTTAGTTTTCTTCCAAGCCAAACTCCGAAATAAATTGATAATCTATAAATACACATAATTTCGGTGCCATCAAATGGCTTATCTGCACACAAGGTTATTAACTGCTAAGCATCTGATCAGTATTATCATAATTACAGCAGTAAAGCATGATCCTTTACCACAACTCAGAGGAAATTAGGCTAGGGGAGATGCAAGAAATTACATCAGATATTTCTAAATTCCTTCAGGAGTTTCTTTTACTTTACCTATAGCCATGTGTTATGCATTTGCTTTTTAATTGGAGATAACCATATAGGTTAATGGATTTCAACAAACAGATTAACTCGATTTAAAATAGTTTGATAATTTTTAAAATGTTCATGATTTCTGACACCATCTGTGATTTAATAATGTTATGCAAAAGATAGGAAAACTTTCCCTTTTCTTTTATGTTTAATTAAAGCAAGCCAAATTTATTTTGAAAGCAATTTGATCTTGACTGGCATGTCAAATTATTCTGTTATAAACACTTAATTCGAAATTTACACAGCCCGTCTTCAATCTTGAAATTATCAAGCTGTCTCCATTCTCTATGATCAATCTTGTTCAGTGCTGGCAGAGAAAAAAAGCAATATCTTCCAGAGACTTTTGTCTGTATAATGAATTAAATAAAGAGCGCTGCCAGGGAATTACTGCTTTCTGACTGGGGATTTTATACTTGTATAAACTGAGGCAATGTGGTGAAGTTGATATTGACATCATGTGCAAGATAGATTGGAATGGACTTGGGGGCGAGCCAAACTTGAGAGGGTCTTACAGGCTTACACAAATAAACATTCTCATCATGCTTCAGAGGGTAATGATTCCATGATAACAATAGATCAGCAGCAAGTCAGAGTTGATGAGTGATACTGCTACTTATTTAAAATAGTTCTTGATGTTTGTCTTAAATCTCGTCTTGTTGTATCCTTAACTGTTTGTTCGCTTGTTGCTCTGGCTTCTGCAAAGTCGGTGAGTACTTGCTTTGTGACTTTCAATGCTTTTTCTTTTTAAATATTCATATATACATGATCATCTATGTGTTATACTTGTATTGCCTAGTAATGCTACCTTGCTTGTTAGGATGGCAATAGGGTAAGAGTGAGGTTTGGTCCTAGAAGTGGTTTAAACCACCAGCAGCCTTTTTTTGCCACTGACCATACCAAGGCAGTAGCCCTATTGTCAACCCTTTTATGTTTGTGATGTCGTATCTTGCCTTTTATTCATCTTTGTAATTACTGTTTGTTTCTGCGTTTTTGGTTTAATGTTGTCCTTGAATGCTACATTTCCTGTTTATCTCTACTTTGATAATATCACTTCCTTTGGTGCTATATTAAAAAGTGTGCAGTGCCAACTTATTGTAACAAAGAGGAAGAGCAATGGCATTGCCAAATTGTCAAGATTATACAAGGGTGTTTATAATCCTGTACTAGATTAATTGAGTAAGAGGATTAGACTTTTAATACTGTCCTGTTTTTATTGGGACAGGCACCAAATAGGGAAAGAGCGAGTTTTTTCTCCCTGGAACCGGTTGAAACCTATCCAACAACATATACATTTTGGGAAATCATTACACTTAAGTATTGCATATTTTGACAAATTAATGTTTTTTCTTCATATCATCATTCTGTATCATTCTACTAAATATATACCAGTATTCCATTTTGAGGTTATATTAGCTGGTTGATGTAACAGTGAAATTTAATAACAGTGTTGTCCACTTTTCTTTATAGCGTATGTAATGTGTCATATTCACATAAAGGGTAGGCTTTTCTTATATTTATATAATATTGTGACAAATATGTATTTCCCCAAAGACGATATGTATGTAGCGTAAAGTATCATTTTCACTGTATGCATTTTTGACTGACATAAAAATGCAACAAAACCGGCTATAATTATATGGCGGGCCATTATTATGCGATTTAATCCCAAAGCTATTATACGATTTTCAATGGCGTTCATATTGATAGGCTTAAACAATTACTACACAATGTAGAGTTCAAACGGAACAAATCACCGAATACACGCAACAACTTAATTTGTACAAAACTTCTTTTAAATCATTCAATTAAGACGTTTTTAGACACATAAAGAGTAACAAGGTTACAAATCAATACTGCGTTCTTCAAGGATTTTTCTCTCAAATGTTTTAATCAAATACCACTACAAACCAAATGCCTTTCCATTCTTGAAAGATTGCCAGGAGCATTACCAGATAACTGGATGTGTAAGACAGATTACAATGTAGCTATAATGATTAAAGCATGTATAAATCAAGGTCACATGAAAATAAAATTAATATTATTTATGCAGTGTCATTTTATTATTCAATGTGAAAGAAATAAAGAAAAGAAATGGGAAAGCCTTGATTTCAAGACAATTTTTGTAACTTTGTCAGTTTATCTCAATAAATATGCCAACCTCAAACTGATCGGCACACTATAATCTAATTTGCAAGTCAAAATAAATAAATGCAAGAAAAGCCAATCTCTTCATGAGAATATGAGAATAATCTGGGTTTAGGTTGAGTTATTTGTTAGATACACAGATATGTAAGCCTTTGAAGACTGAACATGATCTTGCATAGCTGGCCTGGATATCATGGGAAACATGTTTAGTATTTGTGTAAAGATCGTTTTAGTACAGCAACTATACAGCTGAATGGCACTGAGGGACACTAAACATGTCACACAGTGACTCTTGTGTTAATGTGATAAGATCAACAAATTGTGTGTAAATTTTCAAAACAAGTTAAAATCCACTAACAGAAAAGTGAATTCTGAAGAAGAGAAAAAAGATTTGCCATTTGCATCAACCCGAGGGAGTTAATTAATTTTAATCATCTGTTAAAATCTTGATGTTACATTTCAGATTTGCCTCTTACACAAAACTGGTCCCTTTATAATGTATCAAAATACATCCCTATAAAAAATAGTCTTGTTCGTCAACACTTGAAACATGAATTTTTTTTATTTGGAATTTGTCTATCATGTATGATGCAGCAGTATTAAGACCCACTTTGTATCAAAGCTAAATACTTCCTGAGCTGACATTAAGTTTGCCTGATTAATCTTTAATAAATTTCATATAACTAGAATAGTGTCTGTCAGGAGATTGATCACTACAACAGTAAATGCCACATCAATAACACAGCGAGCGGTGAAATAAAGAACCAATCAATCTGGAAACACATGTAAAAACCAACCAATCAATAATGTCCATAATTTTAGACTGCTTTACTAGCTTCCATACAACCACTTCCATTAAACTGCTCTCCAAGATTGCAATGAGGATGGAAATGAGGGAAGCAGTCTGGCCATTTAAGACTGCCACCAGACAATCTGAATAATTATAGCACATGATTATTACTGTATATTACACTGTCTCAGATCATATTGCAACACTGATGGATGTTATGAATACAAAAACGAGAAGCTGACTACATTCACAAGATATCTGACTAGCTGAGACAATATAATAACAAATATGAAATTAACTTTTATATACCTGGCGATTTCCCTTCATCACATTTCAACAATTTGTTTTAATGGTTGAACATCATGTAACTCTAATATGGTTACATTTTATATAGCTCTTCTAATCATTAAAAAGTAAAATTCAGTCTGTAATATTGTATGGACTACTTCGTCTAAATGGTGTCCTATATTTTCTTCTGAAGTGCCTAGAGAAGCTGCAATATCACAGTTACTAACCCTGGTTAGGAAATCTGGGTTTGCAAAAAATCATTAATGAAATGTGTCAACAGAGATAAAACTGGGGTTACCAGAAGTGAAACCACACAAACCGGATAAAGCCTGATCAAGTGACTTATCATAACATTAATCTCAAGCTCCCACCAAACAAGGGCTTCTAATGACAAAACTGGGTTTCCAATTAGCTCTAGGGACTCTGCTGGAGGGCACTGGCATTCAATGCTGAAGCCTGTTTTTTACTTTCAAGGATCAAGTCTGGGTAATCAAGTATAATTAGCATGCACATTATCAAGGATAAAGGTAACTGGATGCAAGTTACCAAGGATAAATCTAAGTGGATGCCAGTTACCAAGGATAAATCTAAGTGGATGCAAGTTACCAAGGATAAAGCTAAGTGGATGCAACTTACCAAGGATAAATCTAAGTGGATGCCAGTTACCAAGGATAAAGCTAAGTGGATGCAAGTTACCAAGGATAAATCTAAGTGGATGCAACTTACCAAGGATAAATCTAAGTGGATGCAAGTTACCAAGGATAAAGCTAAGTGGATGCCAGTTGCCAAGGATAAAGCTAAGTGGATGCAACTTACCAATGGTAAAGCTAACTGGATGCAACTTACCAAGGATAAAGCTAACTGGATGCAAGTTACCAAGGATAAAGCTAACTGGATGCAAGTAACCAAGGATAAAGCTAACTGGATGCAAGTAACCAAGGATAAAGCCATGTGGATGTAACTTACCAAGGATATAGCTAACTGGATGCACGTTACCAAGGATAAAGCTAACTGGATGCAAGTTACCAAGGATAAAGCTAAGTGGATGCAAGTTACCAAGGATAAAGCTAAATGGATGCAAGTAACCAAGGATAAAGCTTTTTGGATGAAAGTTACCAAGGATAAAGATAACTGGAAGCAAGTTGCCAAGGTTAAAGCTAAGTGGATGCAATTTACCAAGGATAAAGCTAACTGGATGCACGTTACCAAGGATAAAGCTATTTGGCATGGTACAGCAGTTCACTAGCAGGCAAGACTTACTAAAGATAAAACAAGCACTATATTTAGTATAAAACCTGGATTCCAATGATGAAGTCTTAGGCTACCATAAAGGTTACCAACGACTGTCAAATCACAACACATGAACAAGTACTGTAGTCATGCTGTCTGGACCTGTACGTGTATTTTATCCAAACTTCAGTATCATATAACACAGCCATTTTCTTGTCCTTCAAACTTGCATGCAACTGAATTACCAATAAATGTCTTTTCATGCTTATCTGTTTCAATAACTACTACATACACAGTATAACTGTATTTCTACCATATCAAACCTACAATGCATTGAATAGCCTTCAGTAAACAAGCCATCTCCACAGTGACATTCAATACAATAGATGAGAGAAATCATTAGCCAGAGTCTTGGGAGATGTTTAATAACAGCTGAGGGAGATCAATCATCAAGAAAACAATAGCCGCTCCATGAAGGAAGGATACAGCAGCAGGCATGGTCATCATTGATGTGGAGAAAACTGATAGCAAGGTTAATGGAAAATCAAGAGATCAAGGCCCCAGGATAGGTAGATTGTGATCTACATTAGATTGGTCAATTTACCAAAATGAGAAACTGCTAAAATGAATTGCTTGAACAATTCGTGGAGATTTATCTCAAAATAAATAGTTATCTCAAATATTATACAGATCTACATAAATATATTTATTACGAATATACGAAAAGCTTAATATAAAGAAAACAATACATGGGTATCCGCAGTGGTCAAAATTAGCACTAGCCCGAAGGTGAAAATCTAGTAAATATTAATTCAGGCTAGTAAAATCTAGAAATTTTATATAGTCGGGCTTGTGAAAATTGTGATACTAGTAGTCCAAATGATTATTCAGGCAAGTGGATAAAAACCCTAACATCGTTGACGGATAATGAAATTCAGGAAATAACCTTTTTTTTTATAATAACCATCGAGGCTGAGTGCCTTCAAGTTTCTGATTAGAAAAGTATGTAACTTTTATACTGTCAGTGTGGGTTGGAATTTCCCTATCTGAACTGGATACATAATAAATTATGATAGATTCTTTTTCTTGCATACCATTAACAGTTTGTGCACAGATGTTGCCAACAATTGGTGTTCTGTAAGTTAATATTCATTAACACAAACGGGGGGGGGGGGGGGGGGGGGGGGGGCTGAGAGTGTTGACATTTTCAACTTCAATGCTAATGCTCTTGACTTTTATGTTCCTTGAAGACCATGTGTAAGATAAGATGTTCAAGCACATGTGTACACCATGGATAGCCTTCCTTACCTGGCATGCAAGAACCCTTGCTACATGTTACTGTAGATCCATTTGCTACCAGGTGTTTAATTTTTTATTGTATGTATAGATGTGTTGTGTTGAAGTCTTTGTTGTTTAAACTTTTATTGTAACATATGTAGTTGTGTTAACTTTTTATACATGGTACCTGTCTATCCGCTGCTGTCTATATAGTTATACATTCTATAATTCTCTTTTTTATTTTTCTTGATTCACTTTTTTTAAATTTTTATTTTTTCTTTAAGTTTATAGTTATCTCAAAATGGAACTATTCAAAAGTTTTATGATGCATTTAATGTTTTATTGTTTTCCCAAAATGCTAATTTGTTATCACAGCAGTAGGGAAAACTAATTCTATCACTAATGGAAAAGAGAACTGATTACTCTATGACAGCCATTTAAATTTCAAACCAGTCCTCCCCAATCCATAATATTTCAATCTAAATTGCACAGCAGTTACAGTTATTTTACAAACAACTGTCAGTTTGCAATGTGCCTTTGGAATTTTTCATTTAAGCATACTCCTACTTTTTAACTGAACGAATTGAATTGAATTGGAGTTTTATAGTCGCACCAACAACTAATGTCATATGGCGACATTCCAGCTTCCATTGGTGGAGGAAGACCCCAGGTACCCCTCCGAGCAGTTTTCGTGCAAGGGCGGGCACCTGGGTAGAAGGAATGAATGAATGGTGTTTTACGGAACGTCGACACATAAATAGGTCATATTGTGCGCAAAAACTGACGAAAGATGAAGAAATGAAGGATTAATATAAACTATATATGTAAATCAACAAATGCCCGAAAACGGGTCCCTGGGTAGAACCACAGATGTTCCGCAAGCCAGTTGGATAGCTTGACCTCACATAAAGATTCCTGTAACCCAGAGGGATCGAACCCATAGCGGTGAGGGGCATTAAACGAAGGTAATCATAACACAAACTAGTGCCAGTTAACATTATCCCAATAATAAAAGAGATAAAAAATATTCATCAATGTTTTTTTATAATACTGAATGGTGTTTTTTCATTAAATTTTGTGTGTTTTTTTAAAAATGTGTAAAATTGCTATTGAGTTTTAAATAAAATCACGATACATATTACTGAGTTTGAATTTTGAAGATTTTGTACTATATACATTAAGCAGTATACCGGTAATATTGGCCCAGTTGTTCAAAGATCGGTCAACTTAACCAAGCGTTAAGTCAATTCAAATCTCCCTGAATTTCCGATAAATGAATATTTCTACAAGAAATCGAGCATGTGAAAGCATTTTGTTCAGAAGAAATGCAGATTAAAAACTTTTAGTAGTACAAAACATATTTTTATTGAAAGTTTACACTAACCAAGTTAAGCTTACCGATCTTTGAACAACTGGGCCTATTGATTACACAGCTATTATCTGGTTTTCAGTTTCTGATTTAGTTGAGATCTTTAGATGTGACTAATGTGTGTGTGGGGCTTGTAATTGACAAATACTGGTGATGAATTAGACCAGACAAATGTTTGCCAGTGAGAACATAATGAATTGACTGTCATCTTTAATATGAACAAATGACCTTTCACCCTGCCTGGGGCATTGTGGGATTAATGACTGCATATTTAAATAGGCTCTGAAGAGATTTTTACTTTACTGCCATTTCTGAATATTGATTGTAACACAAGAACTCTTGACACAAAGAATTATCATTTGGTGAGAAGTAGTGTTGCAAAGTAAGGGCTTTTTTACTACATGTAACAGATGCCTGTAAAAAAAACTCTTCCCAATTAGAAATTTTTTCTGGAACTCAGAAATGTTGCCCAATCAGAAATCGGCATTCTCCAAGAATCTGAGAAAAGGCATTAATTCTGCAATGTGTTCTTGTATGTTAAGTAATTATAATAATGGATGAAAATATAAAGCATATAATATTATAGTATTGTCAGATTTACTCGATGAAACCTTACATTTTCCCAAAACTGAGAAAAAATATATACAAAGATATAGTTTCGCTCGAGGAGGTAATGCCCCAGGTGCTAAAAAACAACTGCATACAATTTCTTCTGTTATAGTCGCTGTAACCACATTGGTGGCGTTATGATAAAGCATCAGCCTAATATGGGGGAGGTCGTGGTCTGGGTCATACCAGACTTTATAAAAATGGTACTAGTAGCACCCTTGCTTGACGCTCAACGCTCAGCATATAAAGGGTAGTGGTTGGCCAGGTGTTTGTATAATGTGACTGGGTGGGGTGACAAATTTAGTGAGTCAGTTATAGCATTATTTCACCAACGATCTGCTAATTTACAATCTAGTGATAATTATGCCAATTTACAATCTCTAGTGATAAATTAGAGGTTGATTATTATGCAGCAATCTAGTGATGAATGTGTTTGGTATGCTCAGATAAAGGTTTGTATTTGATTGTGTCTGTGTTTTGTTTAACAACTACATATATATATGAGCCTTAACACGTGAAAACGACCCTTCAGACACAATTTTGACATTTTATATTTTTTATGTCTATGAAACACGATGATTTTCTCTTTAAAAATCTCTTTATTTTATGTTGATATCTTAATTCAAAATGATTTTATCTCAATTTGAAAATTAAACATTGTACTCGCCATTAATTTTGACATTGACGTCGGCATCTTAGACGACGTCGTTTATTAAATAACAACAAAAAACATAAACAATTATCATTTTCTATAGCATCAACTATCTATATTTAACAAAACATATTCCCTATGATATAATAAGTAAAACACGGAAGTGACGAGAAATTTGACTAGTAATTAATTGATTACCGGCCGACGTCATAAATTGTTACTTTATGACGTTGTCGTCCAAACGTCCGAAGGGACGTTTTCGCGTGTTGCGGCCCATATATTAATATTACAATGTAACAAATAATGAACAAAATCTGTTAATTCAATTTTAATTTATGAAATCAATATTAAGATTTAATCTGTTTTTAATATCACTCAGTATTTTACATAGAATGAAGATATAGGAGTGGAGACATATGTTGAAGATATAGGATTGGAGACATATGTTGAAGATATAGGAGTGGAGACGTGTTGTTTATTTAATGTAAGCATCATCAGCTACCAGTGTTGACACTTTTGACAAGATAACAAAAACCCGACTTGTATAAACACAGTGTACATAAAGTATATATAATAAATAACCTCAACATTTGAATTTCAGACACTTTTCATATCAATAAACATGTGGCAAGTTCCAGACATTAAAAATAAATGGCTGAGGAATTCACTGATAAATGAATGTTAACACAAGTTCACCATAATATTTAATGTATGTCTGGCATTCTGTGAATATGGCTGGATTTCTAAAAAAAAATATAATGTAATAGTTTTACCTTGGGGCACTGTTGGTTGAGTTATTTATCCTTCAAAATAGGTGGGGACGGGTGTTTATTAGGGAAGGAGAAGTTACACGCTAAGACTTAAAGTACACAGCTAGTAGACAATGTTTCACTTAAAAGTCCTCATAGAAAAGAAATTAAGTAAAAAATACATTTTCTCTAGGGCAGTATCTGTGAGAAATACTGGGAATGTGAAATGCATTCTAAACTGTTTGGAATAAATACACCAACAGGTTTTTATTTGAATTCTGTACAACACTGACATTATAAACAATCATAAGTGACATAAACAATACTTTATTAACATTTGCATTCAGAAGATTTACACAACTGACAAGAACAGGTTTGTCATTACTCAAGAAAAAATAAGATCTTGCGGCTGTTAAAACGAGGAGAAATAACATCATTAATGGTCAACAACGACTTTTAGGGCTGCCGCTTGTTACAAAGAGGATTATATTAACTGTCTTCTTGTAGACAACAATGGGGAAGACGGTGGACGACAATGATGGATCAAATTAAAAACTATAAAGCCACCACAGGGCTGTTAAATCCCCAGACAGAAAAGATGTCACAGAGAAATAAAGTTTACAGATTTATATCAGACTAAATTTACATACCAACATGACAGGGTTTTATATCAACAGTGTATATTGTTTGGAGACAGAAATATCTAAATGGCATACAAGTGTAAGCAAATAAAAACACAAACAATTCTGAGATCAACTGGCAACATATATGATATCTTACAATTTAAGACATAAGAACTGTTGTCAGGCATGTACAAGCAGAGTGAGACACAGTCAAACCAAATAGACAGGAGTCAACCCAAATATAAAGCAATCGAACTGAATAGAACACAATGAAGTCATTACCCAAAGAAGGCAGCAGTCGATTCAAAACTGTTTCCAAGATAAAAACTCCATATGTAAAGAACACACATTGACCAGTAACACAGATTTATTTTTGATCAATGATTCCCTAGACACAGTAGTATAGATATGTAATAAATAAAACCTTCAAATATGAACTTTCAATCAATAACAAATAAACTTTATAACAGAAATGTCTCGGATGAACGGTTAACAGAATTGTCGATTGATAGAATTTCTAAGGAATTACATATATATCTACTCACCACTATATGGATCGTAGACCGGCGAGAATCCCGGGGCTTGGAGAACGGGAGTTGGCTGTATCCCAGGCTGCAACACGTGCGTGTGGTGGTGAGTGTGCACATGGCGCTGGGTGGGTGGGGAATTTGTGAAGTCTCTGTGTTTTTCATGTAAACTTGTTGCTGGGCCCGTATCCGAACCAGACTTTATCAGACCTGGAGAAGAATTCCTAGACCGAGGTCGGCCCTTTTCTGATAACTCGTGAATTTTATGCATATTTCCGTAATAAGGTCCACTACCACGATTACTTAAATCTCCCTTTTTAACATCACTATCATTGGTGGGGGGAATTGACTTCTGAGCACTTAATTTCTCCTTTTCATCCTCAACTCCTTGCCTATATCCCATTTGAGATGGGTGTATATACCCACTACCTGGATAACCACTGATATGAACAGGATTTATATGCTGATTTCTATATAAAGGATGGGAGGGTTCCATTCCAATGTACTGTGGATTTTGCATATATGGATAACTTACATACGGTGAATATGAGGGTGATCCTGGAACGCTAGAGTTTATTGATGTTGAGGGGCTACCTGATTTGGAACTACAACCACCGGGTCTATGCTTCGGTGTTTCTGGATTTCTATGAGGGGTTTCTGATCTATGTTTTTCAGTGGATGAAGTTTTAGATTTTTCCTCACTAGATTTTGCACTATCCTGATATTTACCAACACTACTTTCTCTAGAATGCGCATCACGGGAATCACCGGAATCTTTCATTTTGCTCTCCGGCACTACACCACTTTCACGTTTAATACTAACAGTGTTATCCCGATCTTCCCCTTGACGTTGTCCAGGCATTAAACTTCTTGGATTATGTTCAATAGGTTTAGTTCCGGGTGCTTTAGAAGTCAGGTTCTCTGGTCTACCATCACCTTTCCGAGTAAGTTCCATCTTTTTCCTCTCTTCAATCATTTTTTGTTCCTGATACATTTTATATCTACGCATTTCCTCTGCCTGTCTAAATCGTTCATATTCTTGTCTATTCATTTGTTTATCCATTTCGTTTTTTATGTCTATGTTCTCCTTTAAAATTTGATGAGTTTCATTTTGTTTTTCTCTTAGTGCTTGATTTTTCTCATCAATAGCTTTATTGTTATTGTCATTTCTCTCTGATCTGCCACCCTGCCCGGGAGAGGTCAATGATTGTTTAGGTACTGTTGCGTTATCCTCCTTTCTAGAAGGTCCACTGGAACCTTTTGAATCTGGGCCCCTATTTAATTCTGGACCTGAACCCGGACCATGTCCTTGTCTTTGTCCTTCAGGGCCTGTTCCACCTTCCCGTTCATTTCTGCCTTGTTCAACCTGAGCCCTTCTTTGCTCTTCCATCATTTGCTGCATGTAAGCTGGGTCAACCTGTGGGTACCAGCCATTAGCCATGTACTGGTACTGCACGTGCCGAGGGAGGGACTGAATGTACATCTGCTGGTACCAGTTCTGCTGCATCTGCCACTCATGCATCTGATGTGGGTTCAAATTTGGGGGAGGTCCATTACTACCACCAGGAGGATGAGGAGCCAGTTTTGGTCTAGTTCCTTCTTTTTCCTCTGGTTTCTTTTCACTCTTATTTTGTTCATCGGAAGATGGTTTCTTTTCCTCATTTCCTGCACTTTTAGGTGGTTGTTCTTTGCTCTGATTTGCTGCCTGCGAAGGTGTATTCCCACTTCCTGATGTACTGGAACTATTGCTTTTCTGCCCGGGAGACATATTGTTTATCCCATATGGAGACTGTCCATAGTATGATGAATACACCCCATAATGAGAAACCATTTGATTGTCCGGTTGTTGTTGCTGTGGAGGGGAAGATTCAGCCTTCTCCTCTTTCTTGTTTGCTGTTTCTTCCTTTTGTTTCTGTGGACTACTTTCGGATGGTGCTGCTGGCGACGCAGATTCATTGGCATCAGAAATGTCAGAATAAGCTGGACTCTGAACATCATCACTAACAGGTGTCTTATGATTTTCAGGTGTGCTAACCTGCAGTGGAGATCCAACTTTCAATAAATTCGGATTTTGATTCATTCTGGAATGAGACATGTCTACTCCTTTGTGTGGACGAGAACTTAATGACTGAGATCTTTGCGATTCACTCTGTGCTCTTGAACCATCCTTAGCACCACTATTGTCTTTTTTACTTTGATCAGATTGTTTATTATTCGGTAAAGGGTTTGTTTTTATCACACCTGTTCGTTCAATTTTTATAGTTGGCTGATCTGCTCTATTGCCAGAATTTGGAGCAGAGTCCTTGGGCTTTTTCTTTTGCACTTTCTTCCTGTCCTTGTTAAAATCTGCAAGTGCAGGATTTAAATTCTGAGGTTCTCCCATTATTGTAGGTTTAGGTTGAATGGCTTTAAGCTGCGGTGACATCTGTGCATGGGACATCACTGGTGATAAGTTAGAATGTGTCACCTGGACGCTTGATAACACTTGTGGAGCAGGAGCAGGGACTATCGGTCTATTTGGTTTAGTGACTCGGACTTCTGTTGATATTTTTGGCTTGATGTCCACAAGCTTTGTAGTGTCACTTTTACATGTTTCTGATTGAGTGGAAGTTGCTGATGCTGATTGTGATAATGTTGATGATGGTAATGAAGATGTTTGACTAGGCTGGATTGAGACTGTGACTGAACTATTGACACTTCCTGGACTAGAACTTGATTTTGGTATTGGTAAATTATTATTCACACTCGATTTAGGTGAATTGTTCTGAGACACAGTAGGTTTGCTAATATTGCTAGACTTCGGCATACTCTGTGTCACTGGCACTTTACAGCTGGCACCTGAAACGTTATTTTCCCCCTTCTTGGAAGGAGTTGGTGTCTTTGTAGAATTATCACAGTTTGAATCGCTCTTAGTAGAACTGGGACTACTCGAGTCCTTTGTATCACTTTCATTATTATCTTTATCATGTTCCTCATCATCCTTTTTAGTAACGGAACTATTGTCACTTTTACTTTGATCACTACTCTGATTGGAGTCTTTGGTCTCTTTGTCAGAATCCTTATTACTGGTATTGCTTTCTTTCTTAATGTCCTTTTCTTTCTTTGCAGAATTTTTCATCACACTGAGAGGTATATCCTCTATGTCCATCTCCTTAGCATCCTCAAAAGAAGCACTACTGCTCGAGTTGGAGTGGGCATGAGATTGGTGATATTTCAGTCCATTTGCATGTCTGTATTTTTTATTGCAGTTGGGTTCAGGGCACTCAATGTAACCTTGAGCATCTGTGGGAGGAGTATCCAAGTTTGGAGTGGGTGCCTGTGACCCAGATCTGCTCCGTTTTGAAGATCTCTGCTCTGCGGCAGAAAGATCAATGTCCTGAGGTCTGCCCTTTCGTTTGAGGCCACCTGTAGACACATCAGACTTGGCTGGACTTGGCGGGGCAGTAAAAGTTTGGACTGCATTGCTTCCTCGTCTGCCCTTTCGTAAGGTACGAGTGTCATTTACGGGAGTATTGGATGCGCCTCTTCTTTTCCCTCTGCCTTTAGGTGTTCTTGATTCAAACTCTACACTTGGGGAATCACAGTTGAATCTGCAATTAGAAAAAATCATAGAGTGCTCGACGAAACTACTGCAGTCATTATGTGTGTTTTGTATATTAGTAAGTTCACTTTCATCCCAAGTGCAGGAGAGCAGAGCTGAATTTAAGTTTTTCTTTACAGCTTGGGGATATGGTGGCCCAGTGGATAGCACAGTTGACTTGAAATCCAGAGGACCTGGGTTCAAGCCTCACTGACACCGCCGAGTGTCGTAATTGTGTTCTTGGGCAAGACAACTTTCTCTTAGCCTCGTCCCTTTTATCAGATTTGGATACCCTGAGCATGTTTAAGAACCGTGAGAATCTATTCTTAAGTAAGAGTAGGTGTTTTTTTTGATTCCTATGAATCATTCCTGCCTCTGTGGGTCGGCCCCTATATAAATAACCATTAATGTGTTGATAAGCTGTTAAATCTTTCAATCAATCTTCACCATTTTCCTTTATTTTTACCATGGTCCATTTTTGTGATGATTGTGCACATCAGATCGATAAAATCAGTACTGAAGCTTTACTAAAGAAAAAAAGAAATGCCTTTGGAAATTTCCGCTACATATATTTCATGTAAAATATGATGCTGTTAATCGAATGGTACAGGCTACATTAGACCTTTCATTTCGTAAAAAAGACTAAAACAACACATAACACGTCAAATGTTATCCCTGCAAAGTTTCATTATTGATAGAATATGCGTTTGGCTTAAGCAGGTGAGTAAAATTGTGCTATCTCTTTACAGTAAATACAGTACCAAAAAAATTTTCAAAGCGGAACTTCAACATTTATTAATTTCTTGTTACAAGGTATACTGTGTCTTTACAATGTGCATAGTGTTGTCTTTTCTCTAACTAGCTGCAACCCTTTTTGAACAAAACATCTTGGGATATCTATAGCAAAAAAATTCCCGAGTTGCGTTTCTTTTCTCCTTTAGTATACATGCAGATGCAAAAGTCAAACAGGACTTGTTACATTCACAAAATGTAGCCACCCAGAAACAAAAACATGCATTTTAAACAGCAAGTACATATCTATAGATATAAAAAATAAAACATAAAATATACTTTTGAAAGTAAAGAGCGAGACATCACAAACATAAAAGGGTTGAAAACGGGTACCGCTAGAAACAGTCAGTGGCAGAAAGTTTCCTGTGGAAGGGTGAACCTAACTTCAATCGAAAAATAAATACAATTTCCTTTGTAGTCTTAAAAGGTATTAAGAGCAATTAATTAACGAAACTGTGGATCATAATATCTTTTTGTTGTTGTTTCAAATTAAAGCACATTAATTTCAGCTTATTTAATTTCACCCTTTTTTAAAAACCTGTGGTGTTTTTGAAGTCAGTTTTATGTCTTCTCATATCATTACAGCTAATCAATCAAAAATGCTTTGTTTTATAATTTTCTTGTTTACATCTTCTGCATGTCTATTTAAGAGAGTAATAAGGAATTGAAAGACCACAGTTGTTAAGTTTTAATCAATAAAGTCGGCTGCAATATAATAACAACATTGGCAGTCATAAACCAATGCTTGTAACAGCGTCACTGTATCTGATGGATTAAAAAGGTCGATAACAACTATAAAGCCTGGTAATTTTAAGATTACTTCAATATTACAATCTGGCCTGACACATACCTATAATCTTACTCAACATTTGTCATTGTAAGCCAATTATAAGGCCGACCATACAAATATTTTGGTTTGCTGTTTCCCTACCTACCCACCAAAAAGGGCCCTCCCTACCCATAACTTTTTATAGCAATTCTTTAACAACATTTTTTTAATACTGCTTTTAGTATATTTTTCTTTACTTTCTTACAGTTTTTTACTGTCTTTGGCAAAAAAAAAAATCACCTACCTACCTACCCACTTATAAAATCCTGGGTCGGGAAACAGCAAACAAATATATTTTTAAGGATGGCCTAATGTAAATTGTTAATTTCGGAATTCAGAGCATTAAAGCAACAGAGACTATAAGTATATGTATAAGAATTCTGTTTCTGTAAAGCATACTTTACATTACTTCTTTAAGAGGTCTCCTTATATAAAGCTATATATTTAACCCTTGACTCGCTAAACACGACTATAATAGCCTTTGCGTCCATTGTAAACCCTGATCAGCCTGCAAGTAACTCGCAGGCTGATTAGGGTGTACAATGTCCAGCTGCTGATCAGTCATTTCACCCCAAAACACCCCTTTGTCACATAAATGGAATGGTCTTAATTCAAAGAAAGAACAGTCCATTAAATAGATGTAGCGGGTTAAGGCTTAATCACACTGCCATTATACTTTGATGACCTTTACAACTTTGAATGGGCCTTAAAATAATATTTCAAAACCCTTTCCATTTAAAATTCTGCCCTTACTTTAAAACTGTTAAAAGTTAAATATTTAAACTTTAATATCTGAACAAAATTGAATCAGTTGTTGAGTATTCTTTTCTTTTAAATATTTCATATCAAGTTTTGACATTAATGTAATACTTCTTTTAAAAAAAAAAGACTGGTTAATTATTCGATTAATGCTATCATAAAGTTGTCAGGTTAAATTGTTATTCAGAAAATCATTGCTGCAATCAATTATTGCAGTGATATGTTAAATCACAGAGACCTGTTTATTGAGCCATTAAAAACACATTAAACCTTGAGAGATTTTTTACTATGTTATAAGGGTTCAGGCATCAATTACCTGGATTTACAACAATGGCCCAAGTCATTAAAGTGCAATGAAAGGTCTTGAAAAGAAGAGTATTGAAACATTTGAAGTATTCTTGAACATTCTTGATCTCTTCTTGTTAATCATATAGAGCTTGTCAGAAATTGCCTGCTCTATATTCCTTCACAGTGACTGCTTTATTTCCCTTTTTCCTCACATCAATGAATTAATTTGAAAACTCCTTGACAAAAGTATGTCTCTATTATTATGCTATTATTATGCATGACAAGGTACCAATTGGCCCCAAACAGTGAAGGGGTTGCTGTTTTGAAGAAAGGGCCCATTCATATGAAGTCAGGTGTATAGAAACAATGTAGTAATGCTGTAACTATATGCCATTCTGATGTTGTTTTCCAAGTAAGAAACAGAAGCTTGGCCCACTTTTGTTTGAATTATCACTTCAAAATTATGAACCAAAATATCAATGAAACATTTGGAAAAACAAATGTTTCCCTTTAGCAGCCTTCTATAAAATAAAAAAATCATGTTTGCTATCTTCAATGTGTTATAATAATTGATAAAATCTTCAATACTGACTTTGCATAAAACAGGTTTACTGAGTGAACATAGAAGTGTTTATATAAATAAATTGTTTAAACATATCAACCAAGATAGCTAGCTGCACAAATGTTTTCAAATTAGCAAGTGCATGAGTTTAAAGACTTGCTCCATTTATCAAATTTGTAAAGATCATATGTGATAAAACTGATAAAGCTGTGAGCAGCTTGAGTAACAGCTGACTCATTGCATGTGAAATCATGGCCCAGCAAAAACTTGAAAGTAATCAAAACCAGCTGGGGGCAATTCATACATAACTTAATAATGGGTAGAGAGAGATTTTATCCAAGATTTACTTTGTCATTGGGAGTAATACTGATTATCTGCTGGTGGGAGATATAACAGATAATTAATAACCAGTCAACACAATCACTGCAATTAAAGATGAAGATAATGCAGTAATTAATTACCACTGTAGTCAATCACATTATATACCCTAATACACAATTATTAAAATCAATTTAGTAATTAAGCTTCTGTTAATTAACCTCTCAGTATTTTTAATACGTGAATTAGCCAGGCATTCGTGAATTAGCCAGGCATTCGACAGAATTAATAATAATAATCAAATAAAGCGTTTCTCAATAATGTAATGTTTTTTTTTGTTGGATTTTAACTTCTTTTTAAATGCATTTTGTTTTTTAAAGTTTTATACAATGTTTACTACACTTAATTATAATGCACTGTGCATGTGTGAATATTCACCAATATCAATACTGCATGTACTAAATCAAATTCAAACATTTTTAGAAATTCTAAATTAGTGCTTTTAACCCTTAACTCGCTAAGCAAGACTATAATAGTCTTTGTGTCCATTGTAAACCCAGATCAGCCTGTGAGTTACAAGCGAGTAACTCCTAGGCTGATCAGGTTTACAATGTCCAGCTGTTGATATATCATTTTCCCCAAAACACCCCTTTGTCACATAAATGGGACAGTCTTAATTCAAAGAAAGAACAGTCCATTATATATATGTAGTGGGTTAAGGGTTTGTTCTACTTCAACTCAACAATATAATATTATAAACATTACATGCCATTTGTTTAAATTACGACCTCGAAACACACAAATATTAAACAGAATTATTTAGGAAATGCTTTGATAAATTTGTATATCATGCCCTTTAAAATATAGAAATAAAATAAGGTATTCAAGTGCTTATAACACATGATACTCATCATTTATATAAACATGTTGGAACAGGCAGTAGTGTAGTATCATGTTTATGGCCCATAATGCAATATAACCCCAATAAATTTAATACCAACTGTTGACTTTAAGTAAATATTTGTTCTTTCATTTAAAAAGATAAAGACAATGCAGGATCAATTTAACGCACACATAATGTCTGTTTTATTGGCATATATTTCAAATTTATTGGAACGCTAACAAAGATGGCTAATTTTCACACATTTTCGATGTCAATGTGACATTGTGCATTTTATCAATGTAGGAATGTACACGGCTCTGATAAATTTAAAACATCAGATAATAAATTTAAAACATCAGATAATAAATTTAAAACATCAGATAATAAACATGTTTCTTAATGTAATTTGTTTCAAGTTAGAACAAGATTTTATTGCCTTTGGGAATATGATAAGCAGAAATAATAAATTAACTGTCTGTACTCGGCTGAGCCTATTCTAGTTTTAGATCAAGATGCAAAATGTAACCCTCAAGGGAAATAAATTATACAAGATATTCATGATTTGCTTTGTAATTGTGTCGTCTCTGTCTGTGATGTTTGCTAGTGTGTTCTTCTTGTTATTTCCTTGTATTGTATTGTTGTATTTTGCGGTCGGTTTTAATGATATTGCACACACAAATTGCATATGTCTGTACTTATTAGTACAAGATGTGGTACGCATAATATAAGCCCTCATTATGCGAAAGTACACCTCAAGGTGGGAAATTATGTATAAACCTTTTTCATTACGACAGATCACGAAGATGAGATTTCAAGAAGCTCCCATTATGTGCACGTACACTGCAAGTGGTTAAGTACAAGCCCTGAGTCTGTGTGAGTACGCCTCAAGGTGGTGGAGGTATATATTTATTAATTAAAAAGTTCAAAATAAAAAGAGACTGTCCTCATTAGAAGTTGTTCCCTTCATCAGTGTGAAGAAAACTTCAGACAATATATGAAATGGGTTTTTACATATTGTTAAGACATTACATTCAGTTTTATTAGGACAGCAACCTCATTGTGAGGGAGATGAGATGAAGCTTCCGATCAGAATTATTTCCTTTGCCAGCGAGCAAACCTCAATGTCGCAGAGCTCTGTAGCTCTAAAGGGCAAGGCCTTATCTTATCGAAGCCAAGCAAGTAAACAAAACATTGGACATTCTCGTAATCTTAGCCATGGACAATCCATTATGAAAAAATGTCCCTCTGTAAGCCAACAGAGGATAGCAAATTGTATCAGCACAAGAACCAATTGAACAAATTAGTAGACAACATATTAAGATGAATTTGCAGACATACTGAAACTTGTATTAGAATATTGACTCTCTACTACTGTCTTAGAGACTAGCATTGAATCAGTGTTTCCAGGAACAAATTCAATCATTGCAACAGTAATGGCGGTCTGCAGACACAATACCAAACCAGTGCATTAATCTAGCGTTTCCCCAGGAGGCTTCAGGGGGATGTCAGCGGCATTAACATTCGTATGAGCTGACTGTGTAGTGGAATTTCCATAATTATTTCACTGTAAATGAGTAAAATCTTTAAGCACTTTGCAAGTATTTATTTCTCTGGACTTTCACCAGACTTCACAACAAATACTTTAAACAAATTAAGACATAAAATAACTGTCCATTAATTAGCTTGTTCTAAATTATTTATCAAACTATATATTCTTTTACATTTGACAGTTTTTGTTTGTTTTTACATTTTATAAGAGCATATCCTCTTGGCAGGGTGCTACTATTAGAGGAAATACAGAATATTATCTATGTTTTTTCATTTAATGTCCTTTTGGCCCAGTACAACAACTTTAGTTAAATTCCTTGATTAACCGAGGGTGGTTTAATTGTGACCATGTGATCCCTGACTTCCTGTGTTAATTCCCTCTTTACTGTTACATCCTTCTTCCTTCACTGACTGTGTCATCTGTGATGATGTAACATACTTTATAGGGAGAATAATATCAATGGCTCAAGGACTCAAGTCGAGCTCCCAGTGGGATTCAAACCCACAGTCGTGAAAGGCGAGAAGGTTTAAAAGTCAGCATCTACCATCAAGAGTTTTATTCTCCTTCAGTATTGAAAATGATAAATGATAATGGTTGGTTGGTTGGTTGTATGATGTTTTATGTCATCCTCAGCACATTTTAGGCTATATGTGATGATAATGTTCAATGATGGAGGCAGACCTCCCCCTTATTACTGGGTAGGACCAGTACTGTACACCTCTCGCCACCTGTAAAAAAAAGCGGCACTTTCTCACACTTTCTCACAAGTGGAGCTTCCAGTGGGATATATTCAAACCCACACAGAGGTGAAAGGCGAGAAGACTTCAAACTCAGATTCTTTATCATTTTGGCCATGAAAGCTAGACAGCAGTTCATCAAACACTATGTTAAATCAAATATCTGTATGTTTTACGGCATGCAAGTAGGGTTTAATATATTAAACTGAAGAAATATGTAACAATCTAAATGATATGTTAATGAACCATGAAAGGGCCTGTAAATGCTACATGGCACCATTCCAGTCTACTTTGAATTTGTTTAAAAGTTGATTTTTCTCAATTTGCCCAAGGCAAATATTTGCCCATTTTTAAGGAGACATACAAATTGGTATTGATTAAATTCGATCTTTATCTGCTTTTCCAATATTATATCTACTATTTATCACTGTGTGGTATGACAATATTGGTTGGAGTGTTATAACCCCTATTGTCACATTAGGATAATTAATAACAATGCTTGGAGCTAAGAAACAGGATTTAAACTGTGATAATGAATTTATAATGTTGAAGAATAAAAAAGTCCTATTTTTTTCCTCTAAAATCAATATTTGAGTTACTGATTTTTAATTATTGTTTAACGGCTCATGTACACATTATCTATAGTTATTTATAGCTGCCCCAAACAGGGGATTGATACTTTGGAATTGTGGGAGCCATGTCCGTACCTTATTATCAAATAGATACCAATAATGTTTCTTTAACTTGTTCGTAAGTCACCTGCTTTAGTCATCAACCAAGGCTGGCTGTTCGCAAAAAAAAAGAGTCCTACCCAGAGAATTTTATAGCAATTTAAGAATATACATATTTGTCTTTAATTTCAACAAAAAAAATATATTCATCTAACTACCTAGCTATATATATACCCAATTATGAAATGTCGGGTTGAGGAAACAGCAAACAAAATCACTTTTTAAGGACAATCCATGCAACCACTGGGAACACACTATACTGGACGGATTTATTATATCGAACGCGCCATAATTACAATAATCAATTGTACTGCAGCGAAGGGATTAATTATTATTTCAAGAATTATTTCTACTGCAATAAATCCTGTTAATATGGAATAAAACCCCGACTGAAAGGAAATGAACATAATTAACTATTCCAGGGAGTAAATTTTCCTGTAAATCTCCGATAATGACTTCTGTATTGTAATAAGGACTCGGAAATACGACTTAACACCGAGGACGACAATGGTCTCATTCATAAATAAATTAAGTCCGCATCACAAAGTCAATTAGCTTTAGGAATTATTTTGTGAAGACTGAGTAACTCAGCCAGTGGCAAAAAAGATGTCAGTCAATAAATGTCGTACTGGATAAAAACTATAACTTGCCAATATTGTTTCAATACTTGGAAAGTGTATTTATAATAATAACTTTTTTCATGAGCGTTTTTTATTCTAGCACTTGTTAGATAACATTGATGTTGAATGTCAGGGACTTTCTGCACCATTAGTATAATGGCACACCAATCATGGTATTAATTATAGAAGGCTGGAGTGGTTCAGTGGATAGTCATTGGATCTGTTTCAAGCCTCACCAACGCCACATGGGTGTTTCGTCAGTGTGTTAATTCTTGGGCAAGACACTTTAGATCCTATTTTGTCAATGTCAGTTGGATGTGGACATAAACCAGGCGGCTGATCCGGTGTATCAGAATCTATCCTCCAAACATGTTAAAGAACTATTATGGAATCTACTAGTTTGTAATAGAAGGACAGGTTCCCAGATTATATGACTTTTGTATCCTTTCCCCCCTCTCTGGAGCGACTCTAACCTAACTGTGTTGATGAGCCGTTAAACAACGATCAATTCAATTCAACCGACGCTTTAGCAGACTGGTTGTAAGTTTAAACAACTTTTTTTCAAGTCTCTGATATGCAAGAAAAAGAATCTGTTATGGGTATTCGGTTCAGATAAGGAATTCCAACCCTCTGTAGAGCCTCGGTTCCAATAAAAACACTAATACCTGGGGTTAGAATTCCCTATCTTCACCAGATACCAATGAAAGGTTCTTATAATATTGCTGGTATATTTGATTAATTAATTATCACCGACTGAGCTGCTATGTAGGTAGGATGAATCTGATCTATTACTCTAGCAGTCTGTAACCTTCTGACCTCAACACTGGTATGCCAGATAGTGATTGGACATATCATATTTCAACTTCCTGTGCTAATTTGTAACTGTACAAGCAAGATAAAACAAAATGTCTAATGTGTATCAAAAACATTTCTTTGTGGATGCCTGATATAATTCATGAAATATGCTAGGAAGTCTTTGTTTAACACTGCGAATATTATATAATATTATTTTCTTTAACTGCTGTTAGATATTCATGCGTGGATCCAGGATTTGAGTTTAGTGGGCATTTAGAGGGGCATCACAGCGTAAAAATCATTTGGTACATTCCGACACATTTCAAAATAAAATTTATCCATTAAATCCAATAACGAACAACGGTGTGGCCGGCAAACTATTAGGTCAAAACTATGGATCTACCCTTGATATTTCAAAGCCATATAATCAACCTCCACCTTACAACAATCAAATCCCAACTATTGATCCCACTAGAGCAGACTGGTTTCATATGAAATCATTTACATGGACTGATTCTCAATTGACTGCACACTGTTGCCAAGCAGACAGACCATAATCCATTTATTCAAATACCAGTCGGTGTGTTCGGTACTGTCAAAATAATGACAAAAATTGAAGCCTGCAAAGACCAAGAGGGAAGTGCCATAAAGCCATAATAATTTGTTTTTTTAGGCTGCTGTTTTTGAAAATGAAATACTGAGTTATCTACGAAATTCACTACCCATTCTTACCCAAACAAGAAACAAAAACAATCATGTTTGCTCGTTCAACTTGCTCCAACAGTCTGTTTTCATTAGTTTGTGTAGCTAAATTGTTCAGTGTTTATGTACCCATAAAAATAAACTCTTAAGATTAAGCATTTAAAAAACATTTATAATGTATATATACCAGTAGTTACATTAATAATGATACAACACATGTAAATAGATCACATTTGAATAATAATGAACGCTCACGGATATTTTCACCGAGCAAAAAACGTTAAGATCTGCATCCAAAGTTAAACATAAATATTTATTTTAATGTAAAATGCATGTTCTTTTTGGAATTGAATAATTACGATAAAAAATGTCTGTAATATAACTCTAAAAATATTACTGCTTCTCAACTCTGTGTGTTTTTACTATTTTATTCTTATCATTTATCATACAAGATCTTCCCTATTAATTCATGTGATATAAAAAGCGATCAATTCACTTCAGATACGAGATTGTTTGCTTTGCCTTTCTTTGTTGTAATTCTTCTCTATTTTGATACCAAAAAAAAATTATTTTGACATTTGATTAGGCAGTTTTGATATGTTGGCACACAAATGTAGATAACTGATAAATACACTGGTATTCACTGATAAAAATCGGAGATGAAGTCTGCATACATAATAAAGCATTACAACTATTTAATACCTATAATATCTGCTTTACCTTTTTTCTCCCAACGGTTCAGATCTTGAACTCAGTAAATCTAAGAATGGTTTGCATTACTCCAGGATGGTTTAAAGGGATATACACGGCAATCTTCATATCATCACTAATAGTATATTAAACCTTAGGTAGAATTTACGAAGAAAAAGAAATATCAAAAAAAAATACATCTATATTAAAATACCTTTTATTAAAAGTAGTGCTTTTAACAAAATGATCTTGTGTTAATAAATTGAGGTTTGATTTTTATGCTTGATAAATATGTCAAGAATGTACTCTAGTTATCCCACATCTCATGCTAGACTGTACTTTCTTAGTCAACCAACATCTCATTCTTTTTACTTTCTAGTCAACCCACATCTCATTCTCTGTACTTTCTGGTCAACGCGGTCACATTTCATTCTCTGTACTTTCTAGTCAACCCGGCCACATCTCATTCTCTGTACTTTCTAGTCAACCTGGCCACATCTCATTCTTTGTACTTTCTAGTCATACCGGCCACATCTCATTCTCTGTACTTTCTAGTCAACCCGGCCACATCTTATTCTCTGTACTTTCTAGTCAACCCGGCCACATTTCATTCTCTAAACTTTTTAGTCAACCCGGCCACATCTCATTCTCTGTACTTTCTAGCCAGCCTGCATCTCGTTCTCTGCACTCTATAGTCAGTTAAGAACATGTGTCCAACATACTTCAAATTTACTTGTCAAAGGCATTAATATCATTGTTTTGTAATCTGCTTTACTTGTCTGTGACTATAGTATATGGCATTAATGGGAGTTAAAACAGTTGGTGCTGATTTTCTCACTTCCCAATATTCCACATGAGAGAACATCTGTTATTTTGCAGTTCTGTCAGCCATCATTTATCTTGATTATTATTCATGATTATATTTCCCTTCCTCCTACACTTATTATTTTCCCTGTAAATCCATTCTCCCAGTGGGTGTTCCACCATTAATTTCATTGAAGAGTTCCCTTCATTATTTCCGGGACTACTTTAATTCAATAAATATTAAAATTTGTGTTTAAAACCAATCCACACGAGCATTGCTTCATGCATCCTACTATAACTGTTGTTTGGATTGACAGGCGTCAGAATTTAAAGCAGTTCAATTCTCAATAGCATGTGATTATAATGACATACTTTACATTAACCATCATCATTATAAGTATGTATACCAATTATATAAGTCTAAATTGTTTCTATAACTGGTCCAAAAAAAAGAAGATAAAACTCGGGATTCAAATTTTGCACATTTATCAACTGGCATTTTCTGGTGTTACCATAGAAATATTCATTGTTTTCTGACAATCCTGTTTTTGAATTGTATCATCAAACAGGCTTCAATTTATGTTAAACACAGTAATAACATATATCTGCCATGCCTTCAAGTTATAGTCTGACATTTAATAACATTTTTGTATTGTTTTTAATTTCACACTGGGCGCCATTACAATGAATATTTAATGTGCCTATATATACCAGCATTTGATTGGTAAACATATTTGAGTACTTGGAGATAGCTGATATTATCAGCAATTATTCAGCAAATGTTGGGGTGAAATGGGCTATAAAGATAGCATAATTATAGGCTCACTGCTACAAGCAGACATCATGTTTTAACTAAAAGATTGTTAAAAACAATGCTAAACATACATACATACATACAAAGTCGACTGGTTCATACATACATACATACATACTATTACATACATACATACATACATACATACATACAAACAAAGTCGACTGGTTCATACATACATACATACATACAAACAAAGTCGACTGGTTCATACATACATACAAACAAAGTCGACTGGTTCATACATACATACATACATACAAACAAAGTCGACTGGTTCATACATACATATACATACATACAAACAAAGTCGACTGGTTCATACATACATACATACATACAAACAAAGTCGACTGGTTCATACATACATACATACAAACAAAGTCGACTGGTTCATACATACATACATACATACATACATACATACAAAGTCGACTGGTTCGTACATACATACATACAAACAAAGTCGACTGGTTCATACATACATACATACATACAAACAAAGTCGACTGGTTCATACATACAAACATACATACATACATACAAACAAAGTCGACTGGTTCATACATACATACATACAAACAAAGTCGACTGGTTCATACATACATACATACATACATACAAACAAAGTCGACTGGTTCATACATACATACATACAAACAAAGTCGACTGGTTCATACATATATACATACATACATACAAAGTCGACTGGTACATACATACATACATACATACATACATACATACAAAGTCGACTGGTACATACATACATACATACATACATACATACATTCATACATACAAAGTCGACTGGTTCGTACATACATATACATACATACAAACAAAGTCGACTGGTGTATACATACATACATACAAACAAAGTCGACTGGTTCATACATACATACATACAAACAAAGTCGACTGGTTCATACATACAAACAAAGTCGACTGGTTCATACATACATACAAACAAAGTCGACTGGTTCATACATACATACATACAAAGTCGACTGGTTCATACATACATACATACAGACAAAGTCGACTGGTTCATACATACATATATACAAACAAAGTCGACTGGTTTTTGCCCATCTGTCAATGTTTCTGGAGACTGTGCACTGCTTGTGATTGGACCTGCCAAATCCCAAACTTGTTTTTGCCACAATTTAATTACAAAATTGCCCCCAAGCAAGCACAATTCAACATATCCATTCCATCCTTAGTCCATACTGACTGATATTAGCCTGATTAGGTTGAGAGATTAGACCCATTCATAGTATTGATCAGTGGTGCACATAATGACTTCTCCTGTATATATTTGCCTCTGGGTTTCAGCACATTTAATATCAAGCCATGCTACCCTGAACATGATCAATAACATTTAATGGCATACTAAACATGTCAACTTAATGTGATACATACTTACTGAAGGGAAATGGTGGCATTTCATGTTGGCAAGATTGATCTTTCACTGTGTTTAATATAAGAAATTGAGGCAAATCACTTAATTTGCCTTGCAGACTGATCATGTTATGGGAAACATTCATGACCAATAATAGTTATTATATGGGAGAGTTTTATTGTACCATCTCAATGAAATTGAAAATTAAAATTTACACACAACATCTAGAAGCCGTTATTGATTAGGAAAATGCAGCTACTCAGAAAACTCAATTATTTTTCTTTTAATCATTGGCAGTTTTCACAAAATGGTTTTATTTTCTTTAATGCACAAACTTTCCTTTAATTTAGCAGTCTCAGTAGCTCAGTGGATAGGGCCTTAATGAGCTTTAGAGCTATAACACTTTCACTCAACCTAAAAGAACTCAATAACATTTTCAACTCTTTTTTTTTAAATTTTCTTGGCTATTTATTATTTAGCAAGCATCGAAAAAAGAAAAAGGAAAGGGTGGTGGTTGTGCTGGTGGGGTGGGGTGGGTAGGAAGAGGGAGGGGTGGTGGCTCAAAGACACATGCCGGTAATATTTCAGTAAACTGTAAAATCTGTATTTTTACAAACAATTTTGTTATTTGTAACAAATCACTCAAACACTTTCTTACTGATATTCAAATATAATGTAAAATATGACACTTATCTTTTATGATAGCTATAATAGGAAGAGCAATCATTTGGGAGATTATCATAGGAATTACCATATTACCGCAGTATTAATTTACATTGTTAATTGTGACCGGCTCTTTTTACAACATGGGAATGACACCTATAATGCTTTTCCCTTAAATTACGAAAAAATGCTGTTTTGATATTTAATAGACAAAATTGATAACGACTAGGTGGTCATGCTGTCCAATTTACATAAATATTAAAAAAAAAATTGTTACCAGTCCTGGTAATAAAAGGTTATGATATATAAAATGTAATTGCTCCTATACATTGGTGATGATCAAAAGCTATTATGGAATCTGTAAAATGTTTGCTCGGAAATGAGTTCCTATTTATATTGATTTAATTAATTGACACATGCTGAGGTACAAGCTCTTAATTTGTATTACAATTATAACTGTGTAGCTCGACCATTTGATTCCAAGTAAAGTAATTGAAGTAAAGTAAAGCAAGATAACACTGTTCATTTTACCAATTAGTGTCATAAAAATCAATTTCATTATTACGTCATAATTACGTCAATAACCTGAATGAAACTATAATCATTAATATATACTTAACGCCATTAAAAACGCAAGTTTGGTGAGCACGTGATTTTCTCAAAATTCTGATTTTACTTCTCTTTCAATACATGAATGTGATCGGTTACCAGATTATAGGGAATGTGGATAATTTCTAACATGTACATAACACTACAATTGATCTTGGAGACATTTTAATTAAAAATAAACACAAAAAAAATGCCCTTTTAATGGCATCAAGAGAGTTTTGAGATGTGTTTATTATACTTCGGTCTACAGACATGGCATACTGCAAAATGTGCAAAATGCATCTGTGCTTTGTATTAATAAAACAGATAAACTTTTATTACTGAGTTACTATTGCACTCACAATTAAAAGTGGATATTAATTAACTGACAGCATAAATGAGTTGGCAACTTATTCGTCATGTTATTAGTATTAAAAGCAAATTCCACAATTTCATCATCCCCTGGCTTATTTTTTCTTTGCGCCACCACTTGCGCCAAAATAGATAAGTTGGAGCCAAAGTAGAAAATTTTGGAGCCAAATGGCTCCAGTGGTGAATATTAATTAAGGCGACAAATTGAATGGCATATATCATGCAATTAATAGTATCTGTCATTGTAATAACATTGCATATTAAACATTGCTATCCTTTGCTACATTATCCATTAGCAATTAAGCTGTGTATGGAATTTGGTCAACAAAAGTAACATGATTTTTTTATTGATTTATTAAAATAAAAAATTATTATCAATTTATAACATCAAAATAATTCCTGAAAGTTGGGCATGTGCCAGTTTCAAAATTCCTATCTATCTGATATGACTTCATTGTTTAGAGCGGTACTGAAATTTTTCTTTTTTAGTTATTTGAAGTCAATTTAGAAGCATAGCATAATGAAAGTAAACAAGCACACTGGTCAGATGTAAATATCATCGATTCAAATTCTACATATAATTTTATTGAACAATTCCAAACATGCCAATCAAATCCAATGGATAACCAGTAATGTATATTAATGACTTCCTGCCCTGGAGCCAAACACTTGTCACACTAATCTCAGGGCAGCATTATAGACAAGTATTAATTGGTTTATTGTCTCATTTTGTTATTTGCACATTTTGTGTCAAGGGTAATAAAAGGATGTGTACTATTGAAAGGCCTCTATCTTGTTTCAGTTATGGTGTTTGGTGACTTAACTTTTTTTAAATGTACTGTATTTCCCCTAATAGTTGCGCCCGGGTGCTATGCAAAGTGAAAAGTTGGCGCTCTTATTATGGTTCAAATTTTCAATATCTCTTTCCCGATTGTTTCCATATAGAATTACTTTACGGCGATCTTTTACTATGACATCGGCATTGACCTAAACCCGACTGTATACAGAGTATTCATAATTTTGCTATGCCAAAATGTTGAGATTTGACCTTATTTTCACTAGGTGATAAAAGTTGTGTTACTCGGATTTTATCCTTAGGTTCTATATATATATATAGTAAATAAAAATATTTGGCAGAGTAAAAAGATGATAATTTTCAAGATTCGATTTTGAAAGATACATATTTTGAATCAATTTGCATCAAATGTGTATGAAATATGCAGTGTTTCAATCCCACGTACTGTAAATACCTAAATTTTAACAGTAAATTTGGTTGAACATCAAGGATAAAGACCGAGTTTATCACCTACCAAAATTTAGAGGTGCCTGAAATTTCTGCTCATTGATTGGTCAGTTTATTTTGATGATGCTTTATCAAAATTATGAATAACGCTGTCATCACTCTGTATCTGTATGATACACATTTCCGTCGAACTTAACGATTACAACACGGGTTGGTTGCCTATGAATTGAATAATAATAAAAGATAAACTAAATAGTAAATTGAAAGAAAGTAGATAAATAAAAGCGGTAATTTGTATTGATGATGACAGCGCTTTAAGGTTTACCTCATAGACCATACCAGTGTCGTAGTACAAAACTCCTGTAAGCAAATCCATTAGCAGTAAAGATGATTTTAATGTTTTTTAGCAACTTTTGGATTTTTGAAGAAGGTAAGGTTTCTTAAAACTGGTGGGGTGCTTCTATTAGGGAAGGCTCTACTAATAGGGGAAATACGGTATACATTTTTTTGCTCAAGTCATTTTTGCCAAATGCTAAAAGTTAAAGCCATTTTGATAATTTCTTCTTATTTACTCCATTGGCGATGCCCAGAGGAGACCCTGAATTTCAAAGGATTTCTCTGTACTACGATACTAACATAAGGATCAAAATTTGTCCTCATATAACAATGCTCATCTCTATAAATTAATTTATTCATGCCTTTCTATAGTAGCCTAGGTAGCTTAGTGGGTATATATAAAGCCGTAATTGACGTACAAACTACAGGGCAGGAACATGTTTCTGAGTTACTCGTCCTACGCAATAAAACTAATATTTGAATCGATAAATTGTTAATTCTACTCGTCTATCAGCACTTAATTGCAGGGCGAATGAAATGTTCATGCCCTGAACTACACCCTCTGCCCCACATGGGTTCACTCCCTGGCAGAGGCATGTGGGATGAAAAACATAATCTTCATCTCATATCCCTCTAAGGTTGCTGTCCATATATAATCAAACCGACAGGTTAGTGTTGTTCCGATTAATCTATTTGATCGATCATCGATCAGTTACGCCTTACGATTTTTCATGATCGACTTTACTTGGTTGTTGAAAATTCTGGCTCATTTTATTCTCTTATTTAAGTAATCACTTATTCATAGTGGATATCACAACTTTTTTTTTTTTAAATATACGTTGGTCAGTTTCATTTAGTTCCTTTATTACCAGAACATACTTGATACTTTTGTGACACTTTTCTTCATTGTAGTCTGAAACAGGCTTACACTTGTCTTTTATATAGCAGCCATGTTTAATCGATTAATGATCACTCTTCGGTGGGTTAAATATTCTGATGATCAATCGTGAATTTTCAGCTGATTACCAACACTACGACACGTTAACATGACGTAAAAGCCTATTTAATTGCATCTCTATCATTGCTTGCATTAAAATGCATGCAGACATTAAAGAACGTTATAACCGAAGTAATGCATCCATTAGCAAAAATTGAAACAATTTATTTAACAACAAAACGTAATAAATCATTACCTAATAATTAGACATTAAAAGCAAATCAATTTAGACTGAATTTAATGCATCACAAAATGATACATGTTTTAATTAACTTTATTGCTACCAGTGAAAAGGCAACTACATTAAAGTATGCAGGTATGTTTTGTGAAATATTTGTTCATAATTTCATCTCCCAAGTCGTAAGATTTATAGCTGTATAGTAAAGTTTATACAAATTCATAAAGGTATAGCAAGCCTATTTCACTTAATCGCTTTACAATTATACTAGCAGAAACTGTTTATTTAACAATATCAAAGGAGAAACCAAATAGTCTGTATTATAGATGTTTATAATAGCTAGCCAGAGGCGTATAGCACTTCGCCATTGAAGGTAAGTACCTTATCATTTGGAATACCTCAGAAATGTAAAAACCTGTTTATAAAAACAGCAAGTTCATTTTGGGCCAAGTGATTGTATATTAGTTTATTGATATTGTTATGAAGTATATGAATTAAAATATAGACTGGTATAAAAGTCTTAAGTTGCTTAGCTTTTTAGTCAATTATTAGCTCACCGTACATTTTATATATATATATATATATATGTTTTAATTAAATCATTAAAATGACCAAGGAAGGAAACGTTATTTAAACCCACATTGGATTAATGTGCCACAGGTGAGGTTGTCACTCTCTCGGCCAGACAAAGAGAAATTTATATGCAATAAAATGAACAGATAGTAGAAACGCGTATACCTATTAGTTAGTACTTGTACAATCACATGACATGACCACATGACATTATTAGTACAGCTTGACAGTCACAGGAATAAATATAGGTCAATGGTGATAGCATCATTGAGTAAGCGACAAAGCACATGTTATTGTGCTTTTACCCTTAACCCGCTAAGCAAGACTATAATAGTCTTTCAGTGATTTTGTTACCTGCAGGACTCGTAATAATTTTATTTGCCGAGGACTCACAATTAAAAAATTATATGTGCATCCACAGGACGCATAGAAATCGAACAAGATTTCTTCTGAAACAGATAAGGTCCTCTTTGGGTATTAAAAGTATGGAAATATCAATATTAAAGGCCACCCAAGTTAAGGAAAGATTTAGGTAATCAAATTTTTTTTTTTTTTTAAAAATGTGACTCACAACGGGTCTCAAAGTTTTTCCAAAGGACTCATAAATCCTGAAGGCACTGAGTCCCAGGACTCATAATAACACAACTGTAAAACAATCACTGCCTTTGTATCCATTGTAAACCCAGATCAGGGTTTACAATGACCGGCTCACTCAGCTGATCTGTCATTTTTCCTAAAACAAGAGGTCAATGACCTTGAAGCTCTACTGATTAATTTTGATTTCAGGAAGTAGTCACTACACATTTTTTTAGCCGTGGCGGCCATTTTCAATTTCCGGCCGACCTGAAATTTTGCTAGGATCAATAAGACATCAAGAACAACATTCCTGTGAAGTTTCATGAAAATCCGTCGAGTAGTTTCAGAGGAGTAGTCGCTACAAGTTTTCATAATATAACTCTATGTAAACAAAGATGGCTGCTGGCAGCCATGTTTAACGTCGAATCAAAACGATTTTTGACAAGGACCAACATCATGTCATGCTGATCATTTTAGAAAAAGTCCCATATCAATATCACTTATAGTTTTCAAGAAGTAGTCGCTACAAACTTGAATTTTGAAAATCTATTTTTAGCCATGGTGGCCATCTTGAATTTCCGGCCGACCTGAAATTTTGCTAGGATCAATTAGACATTAAGAGCAACATTCCTGTAAAGTTTCATGAAAATCCGCCAAGTAGTTTCAGAGGAGTAGTCGCTACAAGTTTTTACTATATAACTCTCTGTAAACAAAGATGGCCGCTGGCAGCCATGTTTAACGTCGAATCAAAACGATTTTTGACAAGGACCAACATCATGTCATGCTGATCATTTTAGAAAAAGTCCCATATCAATACCAC
Organism: Cyrtodaria siliqua; assembly: GCA_037043455.1. Classification (NCBI taxonomy): domain Eukaryota; kingdom Metazoa; phylum Mollusca; class Bivalvia; order Adapedonta; family Hiatellidae; genus Cyrtodaria; species Cyrtodaria siliqua. Next base: position 1,210 of record JAWPHD010017007.1, on the reverse strand, counting down.
TTATAGTTTTCAAGAAGTAGTCGCTACAAACTTGTTAGCCATGGCGGCCATCTTGAATTTCCGGCCGACCTGAAATTTTGCTAGGATCAATTAGACATCAAGAGCAACATTCCTGTGAAGTTTCATGAAAATCCATCAAGTAGTTTCAGAGGAGTAGTCGCTACAAGTTTTCATTATATAACTCTATGTAAACAAAGATGGCCGCTGGCAGCCATGTTTACCGTCGAATCAAAACGATTTTCGACAAGGACCAACATCATGTCATGCTGATCATTTCAGAAAAAATCCAATATCAATATCACTTCGAGTTTTCAAGAAGTAGTCGCTACAAACTTGTATTTTAAAAATCTATTTTTAGCTTTGGTGGCCATCTTGGATTTCACATCAACATGCATTTTTGCTAGGAACAACTAGACTTCATGGGCAACATTTCTGTAAAGTTTCATGAATATCCATTCAGTAGTTTCAGAGGAGTAGTCGCTACAAATAAAAGTTTACGGACAGACGGACGCCGCACCACTGCATAAGCTCTGCTGATCTCTGATGATCAGTCGAGCTAAAAACCTTTGTCACATAAATGGAAGCCGTAATACAAAGAAAGAACAGTCCATTATATATATTTATGTAGCTGGTTAAGGGTTTTATATAATTTGTATTATAACGTTCACGAGTTAAACGTTCAAAGAACATTATATATGGAAGGGCGATCTGAAAGGGAAATGAGATGTGAAACGTGGATAGACTTACCTTGGTGGTGCCCAGTCATGTCTTGTTGCATCAAGCAGGGTACCAACGTATGTCTTTCCTCTCCATGTAACATTGACAACAAGCACTCCTGAAAGCCAAATTTAGTATCATTTAATTATAATTTAAAATATTCTAAATCTACAGTAGAATTCCCTTGACTTTTAAGAAATAATGACTACATTCATTTTAAAATTGAATGATGTTTTCTCTTGAAGTAATTAAATTTACAGTGCAACCATTTAAAGTAAAAAAAGCTTTAATGTAAGGGACTTTCCTTTGTTTTTGAGCAACAGGGAAATTAAGTTTTGAAAGCAGACTGGAGATTTTTATAGTTCTTTCTTTTGTTGTTGTATTGGGAACTGCTATTTAAAAAGTAGCCAGACAGCTAACCAAAGTAAGAGGATAAACAACCGTCTACTGACTTTTAAAGCCCACGCATACATTGTTGTTTAGAAAAATAAAA